>VMDR010022298.1:0-16285 GCA_007922815.1 Macrotus californicus
GAAGCAAAACCAGGTTTAACATTATTGCTAAAAAACCTTAACAATTACTCCTCAAAGATTGTAATAATTAGTGGCAATTAATGTAGGAGAATGGATTTCATTCATTTTTCTCTTTTGATTCAAGAAGGAACAAGTGTATTGAAAGAAAATCTGTTGAGTCAATAGTATTCTTTGGAATTAATGTATAAGAACAAAACAGCTTTTTTCTGAAAATATAAGAAATTTCTATTGAACTTGTGGGCTCTCTATTGAAATTACTATGTTAAACAATATTTAATTTATAACATACTTGTCTAGATTTATTTATAACAACAGTAAATATTTATTGTGTCCCAAATGTAAAATTAAAATATTTTTCTCCAATCAAGCACTCTTCTTCCCTCTCATTAAGAATCACAGCTCATTTTCTTTGGAAGGCAAATCATATCTGCATTTCAGATATGAGAAAGGATGCCTGGGTGGTTTTTACCCAGGGACAGTGTATATCCTTAAAGTCTCTGGGAGTCGCCATGGAAACTAGGCCTGACAGTGAGAAAACGTGGCCAGTAAACCAGTCAGCCTCCCAGGTGGAAGCACACGGTGGGTTGAGGTGGTGTGGCCTGCAGTGAGCCCTGTGGACCGCTGCCTGCTCTCGGGGAGCTGAAGGCCTCAGCCGCGCCTGCCTGAGAATTTTTCTCTCGCTCACAGCCTGCTTCGAGGTTGATGGGGTCCCAGACTCTCGGTTTTGAAATTCAGCGAATTCTGTTTTACAGAAAATGGTGTCATTTCTTTTTTAACTACTCGCTAAAATACCAATGTTATTCTTTAAAAAAAACGTGCTGATGGTTGGTGGCGCTGGTATTGCCTGGATAGTTTTTAGATAAATGAAAGATGTGAAAACATTTTTGTGTCTTTCATTATCAACTTTATCAACTATTGGGTTGGCCAAAATGTCCATTTAGTTTTTTCCATAAAGTAAAAGACACATTTTTCATTTTCACTAAAATCTTTATTGAGTTGGGTATTTTGAGTATGTTGCTATCTCCCACATGGTATAACATTCTCAATTAATGTCTCGATTTGATCGCTATCAACTTCAACTGGGCTACCCAACCATGGAGCATTGTCCAGTGAGAAATCTCCAGCACGAAACTTTGCAAACCACTTTTGTCACATTCAATCAGTCACAGCCCCTTCTCCACACACTGCACAAATCTTTTTTTGCATTTCATTTGCGTTTTTACTTTCTTGAAATAATAAGCATAATATACCAATAATGTTGCTTATTTTCTTCCATTTTCAATATTAAAATGGCTACACATAAATTCACTAATCTTGGTAAGTTTTTTTTTAAATGCACATTTATATACAGCTGTCACAATACAATCTAGCAAAACTGTTTAAAATGAAGTTAAAGACAACTAAGTGCTACTAGAGCCATTTTATGGGAAAAAAAACAAATGAACTTTTTGGCTAATCCAATATAATTCATCTTCATGGGCTGTTCATTCTCTTACTCGGGGAGTTTTTTAGCTAGGTCAAGTGTGCATTCTCAAGTGTTGAATTTTAAAGTTAGAGCAAGTATGTTCATACCACAAAGATCCTTTTAAAAAAAAAATGGTCTAACTTGAATTACATATAAGCTCTCTGCACTAACAAGAAAATTCTTTTAACTATAAAAAGTAAAACATTCAGATGTCAACAAATAGGAAATGAAGGCCTGTATCAACACTACTAAGTTTTTCTTGTAGCTTAAAGCATCAGGATTTGGAGAGGGGCAGGCAGAACTGGCATTACTCACTCTTAAAAAGGCAGAGTCCAGCCCACCGACTTTCTTGATTTCCTCTCCCAAGTAGCCCCTGACCCTGGTGGCACTCACACATGGCTCTGGTGCTTTTCAGACTTCCTGTTATGTACATACATTTTCTAGCCTGATTTATTTTAATTTTTACCAAAATCTACCTATTAATATGTAACTAAATCGATTAATCCAGATATTTTCAGCTGACTTCTTCATAACTTGATGACAGCTAGTCAGGGACTTGGCCCACTTCAGTTCAGAGTTGCTCAAACATTTTTAGAAAAGGCAGGGTCACATCTGAGTCACAGACAGCACCTAGCTCCCAACCCAGCAATGAAGGGGTCTTTAAACATTTCTTGTCAGAACTGAGCCTTGATGAAACCCTTGCCATGGCCCATATACACTCATCTGGCCCCGGTTGGTGTTTAGCGTGACATTCAGGAGCCCCTGCCTCCACTTTGTCTTGGAAAGCCCCAGGGAAAAAGAATGTTGAAGAAAATGTGCCCTTAGATTGTGACACCTTTTTGTGATGAGGACTCAGGTCAGCCTGTTACTGTGACCCACCCAAGCCTTGAAATTGGAAAACCCCAGAGCTTCTGTTGGGACTGGGATAGATGGTGTTGAATTCTGCACTTTCCTAGTAAGTAAATCAGATGTGCAGGGCCTAGGACCTCCATGATCTTTCCTGGCCTGACCTTGTTCCCTCACAGTCTCCTCCATTGCCCATTTTCAACTTTTTGTGTTATTATTAAATAAAGACTATTTAAAAAAATAACTTACTGGGTGGCTATAAATTAAACCATTCAAAGTCTAATTATTGAATGGATTTGAAGGCCTCTTGAAATCTAAAGGAATGGCTAAATAATTTAGAATTATATCTTTTTAACAAAAATCAAAGATCTGTCTTTTATTCTTTTGAGCATAAAGATTTTAGGTACCATGGTTCACATAGTAAGAGCAAGGAAGTGGTCCTTCCTCTCATGGAAAGGAAATTTTAAACTTCCACTTATTGTCTTGGAAGTGGTGTTAAAATAATTAGTTTAATGAGGTGATACACCTAGAGCTTGACTGAGCTGGGATTTCAGATCCGGTTCCATTTCTCTCTTCCCAAGGTCAGATAACAAAGAAATTTATTCTTGGCTGACAGGTCAGTAGGAGAAGTCAGTCTTCTACAACTGCCCCCGACTCCCACCCATTCTCAAAGCAAGTCCTACACAGGCTAATTGGGTATAAATGCAAAATGAATGAAGGATTTAGAATCACAATTTAAATCTGTGGTTCAAAGTGCAGGCCTACTTGTTGAGCTACTAATGAATGTCTTCAACTGTCAGAGGAGGTTTTTGCTATTCTCAAATGTCTGCAAACTAAATGAATTTTGACTTGTATTAAAAAATAGGATAATAGCAGTCACATAACCCAGAAAGAACTGGGACAGAGTGTCACTGCCTTAGAAATTTGGAAATCATTGTTTCTGAGACATGTCTTTTCCACATCTTCTTGAAAAAACACTTTGACATACTGGCTGTTTAGAAGTCACCAGTGGAAATTGGAATATCTCCAGTATAAATTGCCAAATCTCTTTTGGCTAAGTCCTGCTTTCCATGGAGATGTGATTAATTGACAGAATGCCTTATGTTCTCCAGATAGCTAAGTAAATGTTGATGCAGCAGATCCTTAGTCATTTTGTAATCCCATAGTTATCAATATAATACTGGGTATCTTATTCTGAGCTCAACAGTTAAATTCATGAGTCTTTCACTGGATTTTAGCGTCTTTGCTGAGTTGTTTATTTTCCTGCTTCCCTGGCTGGCCACTCATGTCTTCAGATGTTTTCTCTTAGGTAATTAATTTGGGTTTGTACACAATGGCTTTGTGTTCTTCCTGAGGCCTCAGCAGTGTGGGAATGTTATCTACTTAAACTGATTAGGGTTTTGAATGTGTGCCTACTCAGAACTAGCCAAAAGTTAAGCTCCTCTTTTGCTTGATAACCTGACTTTCTCAACTGTTTGAGATGATAGGAAAGGCTGCACATTCCCAGCAGTTACTGCTATATACTTAGAAGTTAACCATTTAGATTTTGCTAAATAGAGCTTGCTTAAGAAGTTTTTCAAATAGTTTAACCATGGGAGTCCACATTTATGTAAAGCTGTCATTATACTCTATGATCGCAGCGTCCGAAAAAATGGACTTCATGTTAAACTAGAGTAAAAACATAGGCATGTGAAATCAGTAACAAGTTAAGTGTTAATTATCAAGTTCTGGGAGGAATGGTAGAGAAAACAAATGCTACAGTTGTTCTGAGAAGGAAACCCCTGTGACCTAGAATCATAAATAAAAGGGACAGTTTAGATGAGTAGGATCCAGGCAAATTATGTGTCCACTAACCCACCAGACGTGCTTGGGTACAGAATACAGTTGTCTGTCACACATGTGCGTAAAGACATATGCTGAATTTAACTACACTAATCAGAGAAAGCACCTCTGTGGACAGTTGATAAATACTATCATAAAAAAAGGTTTGGTAGTTCCTAATGTAGTGACACTTAAAAGGGACATTCCATAGTCATAGTCTTGGAAGCACAGAGAGTCTTAAATAACAGAAATTGTAGTAATTCCAATGAATAGTGGGAACTGCGTGGGTATCTCATATCTTCTCAGAATACTTCAACCTGCTGATATCTAAATCCTCGCCAAGAACATGGGGAGGAAGCACGTTATTGTGTTATTACTGAGGAGATGGTTTAGAAATCACAGCCCCCTCCCCATTCTGGGTCTGCGCAGCAGTGATATAATCATCAGATAGTAGTCCTAGACTGCATTCAAGGCAGGGAACTTTGAAAATGGAATTTCTGTCTTTTTGCCTGAAATGTGTACCTTATCTGATTTGAAAGAGTTGGAGAAATCTGGCCAATCTGGAAGTAATTTGGTTTCTGGCCCTGGAAATCTAAAGATGCTAATGTTGCTTTAGCACTAAGTTTGTGCAGGATACTCTTTTTTTTTATCGTGGTAAATGATGTGTAGATTTACCAGCCATTTAGCTCCTGTACATACTGACACAGTCCACAGATACTCAACATCAGACCTACACATAAACCTGCCTGAATGTTCACATTAAATTCTGTACTCTGCTCATAAACAACAGACTTTGGCCAGGAGGGAAAAATTGGAGTATTAGAGCAAGAAAGAGAAAGGGGCAGATGTATACTGAACTTCTACCTTGGGTAAGGCATGGCACTGAATGCTTTTTATACTTATTATTATTATACCCATTTTACAGCTAAAGAAAAACCAACTAGTCGAAGGTTTCTCAAGCTTTGGCACTATTATACTTTGGGTAGAAAAATGTTTTTATTGTGGGGAGTGTCCTATGTGCTGTAGGATGTTGAGCGGCATCCCTGGCCTCTACCCACCCGGTGCCAGTAGCACCCTCCCTCCCCCAATTGTGACAACCCAAATATCTCGAGATGAGGCCAGTGTCTCCTGAGGGCTAGGGTGAGCAGGGAGCAAAATCAGCCTGGACTGAGAGCCACTGTACTAGCCTAATCTCTTATAATGAGTTAGAGGCCAATAACAGGATTCAAGTGCTATCATAGCACTAATCAATTTCTACTTGTCAAGATAAGAAGATCCTGATCTGAGAGAACCCAACACAATGAACTTTTGGTTCAGAGTGTCCAAGAGCCTTGAGCAAGCTCCTATTGCTCCAAAACTGAATCCATGGTGTATATGCTGCTCCTCTGGCCACCTGCCATGGAAAGCTCACCTTCTGAAGCCTTTCTCTAAATGGGTAGCGATGGGGGGGTTACTGGAGGACCACAAAGAAAAGAGTCTATTCCTTCAGGGCCATTGGCAGACCTCCTAGTTCCTGTTCTAGAGAAGCATCCACTAGGGCAGGGGTGTTAAACTCAACTTTACCAGGGGACACATCAGCCTTGTGGTTGCCTTCAAAGGGCTGAATATAATTTCAACTCCTTAACAGTTAAGGAGTAGTTACATTTATACAGTCCTAAAATTATTTGGCCCTTTGAAGGCAACCACAAGGCTGATGTGGCCTCCAGTGAAAATGAGTTTAACACCTCTGCACTAGGGCTTCTATCTGGTTAAACAAATAACCATAAGGAGCCACCTTGTCAGTGACATGGAGCAGGTCAGAGGTCATCTGCCCAAGTCTGCACCCTACTCAGCCCAGCCCAGAATGCAGCGTTCATTCCATTGCATTCAGGCCATGTTTATTTGTTACAGCATTCAGGGCAGACTGCCCTGAGGGTTTCCTAGGCCTGTGTCAAAGAGATGCACGTACATAGTGAGGACTGGGCCCTCCACTCCCTTCCTTCAGGAAATCCTGGCATATACTCTATCCTGTAGGAAATTCCTCACTCTGGTTAAAAGGGAGCAACCTTTGTTACTTAATGGGCATGTCTCCTTGATTTCCCAGGAGGTGAATGTGGCCATACAGTTTATCCACTCTGGACACAGTCAAAAGGCTGTGGTCACCAACAGGAATAGAGAACTGTGTATGTTGTGCTTCATTTATTGACTAGTTATTCTCTTTTCATTCCCAGTTATTCTCAGTACCTGTGTAGAATAGATTTGGGTCCTCAAGCATTATTAACTAACAAGATTATCTTTAATTTTTATCACAATATTGAAAATTGCCCCATAAATTAAATTATATTAACCATTGTTCTGAACGTTAAAGGTATCATATTTCTTTCTATTTAATTTTTTCTAAAGTAAATGAAAGTAAATATTTTCATGTAGGCTCTTTGAAACTTTGGATTAGTGAACTTATTTGGACTAACAGTGAGTTATTAATAATAACAATAATTTATTTATTAAGCACTTACTCTGTGAGAGGTTCTGTAGCACATTTGAGTTAGTGAAAATTTTGAAATCTAGTCTATTTCAAAAGAAATTTTATTATATATAGAGTCAAAATGTAGTAAAAACTGCTACTTAGTATAAAATATTAGGAGGCTTATTTAATTAAAATTAAGATTTGTTTAGTTAGTGCATCAGGTGTATCTGAAATTATTCCACTATTTTTGAGACTGATTGGACGTCTTTATTTTCATGTGTTTTGAGCATTCATGAAAGTCATTAGTGTCTAGTTTAGCCTTTCCCAAAATGTGATCCCCAGGCCACCTTGAGAATGTCCATAAATTCTTCCTTTGGGACAGTGTGGAAGAGCGTTCCAAGGACAGATAAGTTTGGGGAACTCCGAGCTGTGGTTAAGTGATGTTTGTTGTTCCCACTCTAGGGTACCTCGGAACCTTTAAGAAGTTTCTGAACCTTTTAAGGAATGGCACATCATGTACAGTCCCCCAAATTTATTTGATCACAGATACCACTTATTTCTGACCTCAGGAACAGCCTGTAGGAAAGAATGTTTGATTGAATAAAAGCCTTGATTCTAGGATGAATTTTGCTATCTGTTTGCTGAGTGTGTTTCATCAAGTGATTTTGATCAAGTTAGCCTATTAAAAAAAAGGGAAATGGACTTTGATCCTCAGGTTTTCCAGTGTTGCTAAAAGGATGAAGTGAAAGGTGTTATATGTAAGAGAACTTAGGAAATTTGAAAGGTTATTTGTGTGACCTGTCATTTCAGCAGCAGTTGAATTTAAAAGTTGTGATAAAATGAGGGCAGAGTTCAC
The DNA here is from genome assembly GCA_007922815.1 of Macrotus californicus. Taxonomy (NCBI): domain Eukaryota; kingdom Metazoa; phylum Chordata; class Mammalia; order Chiroptera; family Phyllostomidae; genus Macrotus; species Macrotus californicus. The sequence continues at coordinate 7,435 of VMDR010022298.1, forward strand.
TTGCTTGTGCAGTCCTGGGCAGTCAGAGCTCACACGTGCACCAAGGCAAAGGAGAAGACCTGGGAAATGGCCTTGCGCCACCTGTGGCAGAGCTCTCCTGGAACCCAAATTAAAGAGATACTGGGATGTTTTTAGAATCACGGCACTATTGTTAAGAAATGTGTTTGTAGCTCTTGGAAGCTTCTGGTAGAGGAAAAATGAAATGTACTCACTTGGGAGGTCTGTCTGGAAACATCATCCAATTTCTAGTCGATGTTGTGATTTTACCTTCCATTTCCAGAATTGCTATCCCTTGAACTGTAAGGGAAACCAGCTCTCCCTGTATTCACTTCCCCAGCGTTTTGTTAACTGTTTTTCCTGATGTACAGCATGTATAGTTACAAGCGTTGTCCAAATTCTGTCCTGCGCTGGCCAATTTTTCTTGTTCTAGATATTATTTAAAAGGGAACCTTTGAGGCATGACACTTACTTTTGCCTTATCGTGGATTTCAGCCCACCAGAGTGCCTACTTTAATCACTTTGGGACCCACTGGTGTTCACTGCAGCACCCGAGGGCATGTTAGCTGGTGATTTGGGTCAATACATGTTTTTTTTCTGGTGTCTTGTAATACCAGGATTTTTTCCAGATGTCTCCTATTTCCTATTTCCCAATATTGCACATGAATCATCATCTGGCAGAGTCATCATGAGAATCAATATTGGTTTCCACATTTACCTACTTTTGTCTTTTTGATAGTTCTTTGAGAACAAAGAATTTTTAAAAATGCCTGAATCCAAGGATAAAATATCAACAATATACTGAAAACGGATTTATGCAAGGTGGCTTATCTTGTTATGCACACAAGGCCCACCGTTGGATGCGATGGAAACGTGACTGCCCCATCCCGCAGGAGGGACAGGGAGCTGCACTTCCCCTGGTTTCCATTTCATCTTCTTGTTTCTCTCCATTTCCTAAAACCTGCTCCTTCGCCCTGTGCTTCTGAGACCTGTTAAACCTGTGATAGATTATAATGATAAAAATCTATGTTTTTTTAATTGGCAACTATATTTGGAATGTACCTCCTCAAGAGCAGCTTCAAAAATAGTGAGTTGATTTTTTTTCCACGTTTAGGAGTAGTAAAAAATTAAATGTCTTGAATGGAACTTTGTGTCCTGTGACTTTTGAAGCCCAGAACTCCTCATGTGAGTGCGCGCTGTCGTCAGTGTGCTGGGCCCCGACAGTCCTCGTCTTGACTATTAATGGAAAAAATTATTTTTTCTAAAAACAATCCCGACAAAACATTGACTGGCAGGAATAGAGCTTTCTTTTAGAAAGAGCAAAATGAGCCTGTACGCTGTAATTCAAGATTGAAGACTTAAAACCCACCCTGACAAATGAAAAGTGGGCAGTTGGCTCTCCCTCCTGTTTGTTGGTACAGTGTTTCCAGACAGCACGTAATGATGCAAGATAATGATGTTGTGTAGGCGTGGGGAGCTGCACCCACAAAAATGATATTAACAGAACCCTCATGCTTGTGAAGTGGTTCAGCACAATGTGCAATTAAACAAAGGAAGAATTAGTCAGAGGTAAGAAACAAACCAGATGACTGTGGGGAAGTGGTGCCCCTTTGTCTTCTTTTCCCTTTGGCAAACCCATTAGAAAAGTTAAAGGTATACCCAAACACGGTATGCATGTGGCTTAGCCTGCCCCTTCTGGTTAACTGCATAGTGTTATAAAAGCATAATGCTTACCTGGCCACAAATTCAATTGACTCCGGATTTCTTCACACGAAAAGCCAACATGAGGAGCTAATAACGATTCTTGGCTAATCTCTAAAATATTGTCATGAAATCATTCCTGGTTTAAAGTCCTTCAATAAGCGTTCTCCTTCATTAGTGTGAGGTTATGCCCACCTACATGCTTGTAGGCCAGCCTACAAAGAGATGAAAGATGCTTATGGTAATGAATGATAGATATGAATCTCTTAGACCTGTCTCGTTACATCCTGAGGATTTGCCTAAAGAACTTTTTATGGATGTCTCATTGTAACATGTGAGGGCCATATGTTGCTTCACTGATTCTGGGTAAGAAATCTAAGGCTTTAAGTTGATGTGAATTCTGAGGTCTCTAAATCTAGCTAAATGCCTGATGTTGAAGTGGTTTTCCCTAGAAGATTGATTGGTAAAGGAATTAAGTCTGTTCGTAGTAGATCCATTGAGCTGCTGTGTCCACCCTCCCACCCCTTCCCATTCCCCCTTCACTCCATGGGTCTTCTTGAGCACTGCTTGGTGGTGGAAATGTGCCCATGGATTTAGGCTTGGTTAGCAAGCTAGGCATGACACCTGTCCTTGGGATCTTACCTCATGGCAGGGGAAAACATTAAACAAGGAACAGCATCAGTAAATCCCCTGAGCTTGCTCCACTTTGCTCCAAGCAAACTTTGCTCCAAACTCAGAGGGATAAAAAGAAGGCAGTGCCGTGAAAGTAGGGAGCCCCGTAGGGATCGGAGTTGAGCTGCGGTCACAGGGCAGGGACCAAAAATTCAGGCAGCACACTCAGTACGTTAGGCCCCCCAGTTTTGTTTCCCTAATTTTCATCATGTTTGCTCTAATTGGGAGTAGAAAACTGGACACGGGGAACTGCCACGGACAGTTGTGCCCCTTGCCCCAAACTGATCTTCTATACATAAAAGATCCCAAATCAGTAAAGTGCATATTTTTATGAAAGTGAAGGTGTTTGGCAAAAATCAGGTGTGTCTTTCTGTCTTTCTAAGCCCTTGGGTGTTACTGTTTTCTTAAGCTGGGCCTCTTCTCTCTGATCTGATCTGTATATCATGGATGAGGTGGGAGGTACCTGGGAGAGTCTTGCTCCAGGCTGCCTGTCTCCGAACTCTGGAGGCCAGGCAATGGTATGTTTTCTACATCCGGCCAGAGCTCCTCTTCTGGTTCATGGCATTTAGTAAACACTGCTGTAGAAACCCTCCCACCACGGCTGACGTGTGGTGAGTGTTGGGTTCTGCCTCTCCCCTTAAGAAGCTGGAGGACCAGGGCTTTGGTGTCTCAGCTCAGACGGAGGCACTTGGTAAGGAGCAGGCATCACCTCATGGGACTCTAGACCACACAGGCTGTGTGCCCTGAGAGTACCCACGGGGGCAGTGACCTGCCTTCTCAGAAGGCCCAGTGTGTGGGGGGGTCCTGGCGCCCTGGGTGCTGCATCCCATCAGGATGTGAAACATGCAGTTCTTTGCAGGAGACGTTGACCTGACAGCTCATTGAATGCCTTGCCTGCCAAGGCAGGAGTAATCTATGGCTGAGGGAAAAACTCCCAGCAAAAGCTAATAATAACATTCTGAAGTATGATTGGGAGTCATGAGGTAGAGCAGTGTTTTTCTTTTTTATGGACATTAGATTGCTGGTCTCTGCTGAGGAACTCAGTCTTGCAGGCCCTTGCGGGTCCAGGGCCATGAGGACAGGAGCTGAAACCCAGATATCAGGGTGGCATGCCACCACTGCCTCAAAGGGGAGTCTGGCTTCCACAGGGGATTCTGAAGACAGGACGAGTCCCCAAGTGTTGACCCAGAGTGGGGGGACATCACACTCCCGGCTGCATGGCCCACACTGTGCCCCTTACCTCTTTCTCGTTTACAATTTGGCTCTTTACCCTCCTCCCACTGTGAATTCCCAATCCTTTCTTGTTGTTTGGCTTTCCTTCCTCTCTGCTCACCTGCACAGGTAAACCTATTTTACTTTCCAATGCCTCATGGTACACCTCTTGTGACATACATTCTTTCTATCTCACGGGCGTGCCTGCAGACAACACGCACACACGTGCACACACACACTTTTTCCTAGACTCCTCATGCTCCTTTCCTACTGCCTGATGGGATCACTCCCTGCCCACTGGCTTCAAGCCTGGGTTTTAAAAAACTTTTTTCAGGACTGGCAGTTTTGGAGGTAGCTTCTGTGGGTCTCATCACAGCCGTGGTGCTGTGGGATTTGGGCAGGGAGAATGGGAGGGCCAAGGGGAGAGGATGCGAAGTCAGAGCTAGCAGCCACTTGAAGGTGAGAAGCACTGGTGAGTTTTACAGAGGCAGCGATCTGGGTCAAGGGATGTCTAGAGCAGGGTGGACATCACAGAGGGGACAGGGAGCCTGAGAGTTTATGTGAGGATGAGATTTATTCTGTACTGCCTCTTGGACATGCCCCACAGACTTGCCTTCTAAGGATGAAGATGTGTGGCAGCTGTGTTTATTTGTGTCCTTCTGAATGGGTAACTATTTCTCTATCTGAAAAAGCCTAGACATTCTGATTTCAAATTAAAAATCTCCATCAGGGAAGACTTGGCCTCCGAACTTAATTCTTTCTATCCCCTGATTTCAGGTACGCCTGTAAATGCAAGAAGGAACTTTAATGTTGTGCTTCCCTGACCTTTCTAGAGTCGAATGTTATTTTACCAAGAGGAACTTTGGTATGCAATAAATGTCAGAGAGCTCCATTAATCTGGAGCGGAGGAAGGTCAGGCCCATAATGGGTTATTACTTTACAAGTAGACATTTCCTCAGTGTTGAATACTTTTCCAATGATGTATGCTGAGAAAAAGAGGAACTGTGAGTCAGCAGCACTTACCCAAGATGCCTTCATCACTAGTTTTTCAAGCCTGCTGATGTGAAAATTAAAGTTTCTTGACTCCCAATTGCCATCTGGTCCTTTTCCCCTGAGGTGAAGCAATTATGACTGAGAACTTTTGTGATTTCTTGCCTCTGTGTCTTTGTTTTTTCCATTTACAGATCCATTCAGTTCCTCATATTTTATTTCTGAAATTTTCTATGGGGCTCAGAGGGCAGAGCTGGTGTGTGACTTTCTGAAACAATCGCTCTGATGGTTATTCCTAGCCTTGCAACAGTTGTTCAGGTGTCATTTCTTTGGTCTTACTACTGGGTAAGTACCCAGAACTGAATGGGAGGGATAAGTAGGTTGTAATTATGAACATGTCCATGGAAACCACCATTCATTTCCTTTGACATCTCACTTACTTGCCTCTATGAAGTTATGTTCTTATCCCAAAGTATCTACCCTTCACATATTTAAAAATAATGTTCCCTACCTGGAGGGTCTGTTCTTACTCTGGGGAGTAAGAACATTCCCTTCCAGGCTCTCTGCCCCGTGGAAAGACACAGAGTGTAGCCAGTAGTAAAATAGGTGTCTTTATGGGACGAATTCAGAAACGTGTCCTGCATGACAAATGATGCTTCCAGCAAAGTAATCTGAAATACAGTTTAAAATTCGATTTTTACAAAAAGTCATTTGCTTCATCCAGTGACAGAGAAGAACACACACATGTCATCTTTTGTCCTGTCAGGTATTTTGTTCCTGACACAGGCACCTCTCTCCTGAGGTGTTTCCAGGCTCGGTCAGGGGAAGTTCTAGAACTTACACTTCACGGAAGGTGCTGACTCTCCCTGTAGAGAATTGCTGAGTTTGGGAACTTATTCTTTCAAGGATGCCTGGTGGGCACCCATTGGTTTGGAATTCTTGTGGGAGCTCAGGAATTTCACAAAAGTAGCACTTTTATATCTGGGGAAGAGACAGGGAAGGGCACTTTTTAGGACAGTTGACTGCTCAGCCTTTTCTTGGCAAAGAGCAGTCACCTCAGCCCTTGTGGTCCTCGTGTCTGATGTGGCAGCCCCGGAGGGGGGTGGGGGAGGGGAGTTGACCGCAGGTGTGGCCTGACCTTCCTCTTAAGTATCTTCCCTCCCTCTCTTTGTCTCTCTAACAACACTTATACACTGGGTCATCTCTGCTCTAATTGACTTTTTAAAACAATTTAAATACAGAATACATGGGAAAATGTCACACATTTTAAAACTCTACAATCTAACCAGGAGATATTCTCCCCATTATCTTTTGAAGACAGGCTTGCGAATTTTGTTAATAGCATTGAGGTGCAAGGAACCCACCTGCTAAGAGAAGGCTACTTTTACGTATTTGAGAAGTAGCCATTTATTGTATTAATTACCCACCATTATTTCGTATTGATTGTGCAATTATATGCTTTTCTTACGTACTCAGCTTGAAAATAAAAATCTTGACCAAAAAAAATATCCTTCAACATTTTGCTGAATTTCTTTCCTTGAGGGTCTTTGTATGATTTTAAAAAATTAATGGTGTTTACTGAATATAGGTTAAAATTCAGTTATTAATTCAGACCGATCTGACCACAACCTTTTTAAGTCAACAAGGTTAAGCTAATAGTGGGTTTTGTAAAACCTCAAGCTTTACCAACACCGTATTGTATTATGAGGGCAAAATTGACTTGTCATTTTAACCTCCTTGGACCCGTTCTTATTTTTTAGATTCTGAGCATGATTAATGAAGTCTCGAGATTATTGCCGCATGCTGGGGGAAAGTGTTCTTAGAGATGTGAGGTAGCCAAGTAGCTTGGTCGGAGGGAAAGGAAGTAATTTGGGGCTATCAGAACATGTGTGTGTTTTCAGATACTTACGGGCTGAAAGGAAGGGAAGGGTCCTGGGGCCTTGTGTGAGTGCCCGAGTTGGTGATGCGGTGGACTTACAGAAACTCGGGCCAGCCTGGGAGGATAAACAGCCTATTCTGTACTCGAAAAGCATATCAGTAGCTCTCATTAAGGAAAAACACAAAAACCTTGTACATGCGATAAAGGAGGAGTTTCCTAAAGCGCTCAGGTTTTTATATGCCCGAGAAATTCTTATTTTCGTGTGTTGAATTTAGCCACAAAGTAAGAATGCGATAATTCATGACTCATGACCAGTGGAAAGGGACAAAAAAGAAGACATTACATTTTCATTCTCTTTGTTTTCTCCTTTAGAGCCCACTTTTTAATTGTTGTTCAATTACCGTTGTCCCCATTTCCCTCCCATTACTCTCCTCTGCCCTACATTCTCTTTTAAAGTATTCTGTGGCTTTATAGGAAATGCAGTTGACGTGATGGATGTAGAAACTTGATATTCAATGCAAAATATGTGTTTAAATTAACCAAAGTCAGAACAGTTTGGCTCACCACATTTGTTAGTGTTGCATGCAGAGTGGTTGAGCACTGGATCAAATCTGACCCTCAAAGAATCCTGCCGGAGAAGCGAGGCAGGTAGAGTCCTCCTTCCTGTCTTGCAGACAGCAAACCCGATTTCCAGAGGCTCTAAGGGACTGGTGCTGGAGCCCGGACCAAAATCTTCTGGTTTCTAGGTCAGAGCTCTTGCCCCAACACGGGGCATTATCACTGCGGTCACTAAAATGAGAACATAGGAAGTAAGATTTCTGGGAGCTCTGTTCACTAACCCAGAGCAGAGGTACCTGTTTTTGCAGTCAAATTTGAAAATAGGATTCCTAAACCTGCACCCTCTTGGTAGATTGATATTATGTTTTTTGGAATCTTTCATGTTTTGTGTTTTCTTTTTAATTCATGAGAATATTTGATGAGCACCTATGATGTGACATCTGTGCTAGGTGCTGGGGATCAGGGAATGCCCCTAGCAGGGTACCCATGAAACCCAATTTTGGTAGATAATTACATTTAACACATTTTTTTTAAGAAATTTTTTTTTCTTAATTGCCAGTTGCTAATTTCTCTTAAGTTTAAACATGAAAATTATCTTGCATTCTGTTTTGTATTATTAATTGTAATTATTATTGTCAGGACATTTTTTCTGCATTTTTTATATGTACTGTTAGCACAGACAAAAAGAAATTTCATGACCTAGATTGTGACACTTCCTATGTGTCCTAATTTGTTCAGGATGCACGCACTTCCAGAACCCTGTCACACACCCACATACATTTTCAAGTTCAAGTTAATCACATCCTCTACTATGGTAACATGAAAACCCTCCAGGGGCTATTTAGGTATTGAGCACCAATTGGCATTTCTCAAATTCGCTGATAAGGTAGAATGTATCTCTTTAAATCTCAGAGTTGTGGGTGTGGAGATAGCGAAAATAAAGCAAAAGGTGTTTATGAGAAGAAGATACTTTTTTTCCTTGTTCACACTCAGAAAGCAGCTAGCCTCTAGTTATTTTGTTGTCAGTTATTTACTTAATTGCAATTTCTCACCGTTCCCAAAATCTTTTAAGTAATGATATAGAATTTTGATAATTCTGATGGAATTCTTTTAGAGAAAAAAGTTACTTGTGCTGGTGAGTAAAGGTGCAATTTTACATGCAGGTTCCTAGCAACTCTTAGGCATTATCATTCCCTGTACTGTGCCCCGAGTACAACTTTGTAAGCATTCACTCCTTGTAAGGTCTATTTCTAGCTGGATCATTTCACTACCCCTAGTTTAGCTCTGTGCATGTTAGGCAAGGCGCCTCTTGCTGGGCCAGTGTGGAACTGCAGCTGGATTACCCCCTACCTGCGGCAGTGTGCAGCGTGCAGTGTGCATGTGCGGTGTGCAGTGTGCAGCGTGTACCACCTCCCAGAGCCAGTTAGGTCCCAAACCACAGCGTAGCACCTTTTCTACCTGTGCTGTTTTTCTGCTTTACAAGGCGATTTTAAGTCTATATGAGAAACAGAATGTAAGGTTTAGGAAGAAACATTTATGATTTTGATTTTCAGGAGCACCCCATGTTGATAAATTAAGTTTTTAGCAAGAGAGATTATGTTATCACCTTTTTATGGAAGCCACTAAAAACTGAATAGACTTTTGCCCTTTCACAATGGAAAGATCAGGAGACTGGATTAAATTACCTTAAGTATATGTTTCTTATAAATTTGTAGTGGAAAGGACCAAAGAAAGCCTTAAATCAAATTTACTGACAATTGGATGTTTAGTAATAGTTTCTTAGAGACTCCCCGCTATCATACTTGTACCTGTTTTATGCATGTGTTTTAGGATTTAATTTTT
>VMDR010022299.1:0-16272 GCA_007922815.1 Macrotus californicus
AATTCTATCAGAGGACCATAAAATGAAGTAAAGGGAGCATAAGATGGTCTCAGGTAAGAGATAACATTTGGGCTGAGACCTGAATGGTAAAAAGGAATCAGTCTATAAAGATGGCAGAAGGAATATTCCAAGTAGAAGTAGCAACAAGTGCAACATCCCTGAAGAGAAAACAACCTTAGTATGTCCTGAAAACCTAAGCAGATCAATGAAGTTTCAGTGTGGAGAGATGAGGACATCCTAATAGGAAATGAACTATCGAGGGAGGAGGGAACCAGGTTTACTAGTGTTCTCTGAGCCATGCTAAGTTCCTTGGATGTTATTCTGCAAGTATGCTAATTTTAATAAACATTAAATACAAAAACACAATCTGAAAATTGACAGAATTTCACTAACATGACATAAAAATGGAGTTATCAAAATGTTTTATAAGTGGATCCAGTTATGGCGTCCTAGTTGTATAGAGCCCCAGAGAGAGAAGGAAACATGAAGATGGAGCGGGATGGGGAAAAGAGGTGTGGGGTAGGCTACGAGAGAGGAAGTACATTTCTTTTCCAGGCTCAGCCTTCATGGTCCCAACTAAGTGAGTTCACTTTGTGTGAGCATTCATGAGTTGTGGCCATTAGTGCTTACTTTTCCTTCTTTTGCAAATACTACACAGAAATTCCTCTGGAGAACTGTTTCACTCTCACTTTCAGTCCAAGGTCTATGGCTGGTGTTGGCTCTACTCCATGTTCCTGGGGGTGTGGGGTGCATGGAATTTGGGATTTTTGCCTGCCTAGATAATGATGTTCCAGTGCTCTGGCCACAAAGTTTGGTTGAGCTTTGGGTGTATGCCTTGACTTGGGCTAACGAGTGCTATTTCAAGATTTCTGTTCAACTTTCTGAGAAAGAAAAAAAATAGACTCCAAAATAGGAGGCTGTAAATCTGGAGTTACTAGTAACCATCTTGCTACCACATGGAGCCTAACAATGAGTTAAGATGGTGGCACATAAAGATGAGAAATAGAGAAAGAGTCAGTTTTAATAGCATGGCTTCAACTCTAGATCAAAGAGCCCTTAGTTCAGCAAGTCAGGTCCCAGGAGGAAGCAGAATTTCCTCTGGATGGTTCATAAAAAAATATTTTCATGGAATAATTTTTGACAGAAGAGTGATAAAAAATAAGGGGATCAATAAGGAAGGATGAGGCTCTGAAAATTAGGAACAATAAAAAGTTGTCACCATGGCTGGAGGTGAAGGGACAGAGGGAAGGAACAGTGTTATTCCGGCTCAGGAAAAGCTGTAAGACTGGAGGGTACCTTGTGGAGGCATTTGTAGCAGAGAGACAGACTCAACCCTAAGTGGTAGCATGAGCTAAAAAGAGATGATCTGATATTTTTCTCTCCCAGCCCTCCAATCTCTGGCTAGTAACTCCTTTGTCATCACTGAACTGGAAGCAAGCTAGCAAGAGAATCAGTGAGGCAATTAACAGAAATCAGCTTCCAGGATCAGGGAGAAAGCTGAAGAATGGTGGATAATGCATAGAAAACTGGACAAAAAGAATAATTTGCACAAAGTCAATCGAATATCAGCTAACTTTTCATACCTAGGAACTAAAACATCTATGCATCTCCACACTCCCTTTTGAGGCAATTGGAAATTGGTTCTCCATCTCTTGCAATTAAAATGATTCTAACTAATACATTCTTTGGATCTTGAGAAATTGCACTAGCCTCTCCCACACAGAAATCTTTTATTGTACTGTAACTTGCTCTGCAGAGGGTCAGAGCGATCTTGGAACATCGAGTTATGCAATTAGTAAGTGAAATGTATGTACACACTGTTCCAGTTCTTTATGTGGAGGCCAGCTGGGAAAGAGACCATGAGTCAGTGATTCCTCCATGTCCATTAGACCGAAATATTAATAGAATGAGTGGGGTGGTTCGAATATTTTCATGTCTAGTTTAATGTGGATGGGTAAATATTCATATGATGACAATTTCTTTTCACACAGAGCTCAGTGGGAGCACTCCTTCAAATAAATGAGTCCAATGGGGCCATTTAAAGTTGGAAGAAGAGGAATCGGAGTGTTTCTGCAAGACTTAGATGGCTGATTGCATAAGCCTCGGGCCTCTGGACCCCAGAAAATGTCTCCTCTGATTACTCAGAATGGAATTCTACACTATGATGTAGAAGTAATGAAAGATAGCAAGTTCATTTTCAACTTTATCACGTGGAAGGGAAGTCACAAAGTTCATTTTCTTCATTTTACAGATGAGGAAAATGTGAGCCAGAGAGGCAAAGTGACCCACTGGATGTCACGCCACTAGTTAGTGGCAAAGCTAGAATTAGAGGCTGACCTTCCTAAACCTCAGTCTCACACATCTCTTTCTACCTGGTAATATTATGCAGCTTAGAATACAAAAATAGCAGGGGTGTTTGAATTCTAGTTCCACAGCTTTGTTGCTGGATCTATAAGCAAGGGGCTTACCTTCTCCAAAGTGAAATATGTCTAGCATAGTATGTGCGGCCTACTGGTTTTCAATCAATGCCGCTTCTCTGGAGTTCAAGCCATGATTCTATTGACAAATATACACTTTCCTTTCTAAAAACTCTGTATAATCTTACCGAACCTTGTCAGGCCTTTTTGTAATCACAGAATGATGTTCATCAGGGCGTTATTGATACATCAAAGCATCAGAACTCAGAATTCCCTGAGTTCTGTCATTTAAATTAACATCATAACTAATATTGCACTTCTCGGCTGTCTGAAAAACCTCAGCATATGCAGAGTTAACAAGCATGACACTGGCCAAATGTGCTCCTTGTTGAACTGTTGTGGTTAAGCTAACCAGACCCAGAGTTTTATGGCAACACTTAAAGTGTTGTCCAGAGTTAATAAGCAGGCATTGATTTTTCTCTTTGATAATTAACCACAAACTGTCTTGGGTAATCCAATCGAAAAGCTAGCAGTGATCTAGGGCCTTCGTTTTTTTTTTAAGAAAGATTTTATTTATTTGTTTTTAGAGAATGGGGAAGGGAGGGAGAAAGAGAGAGAGAGAAACATTGATGTGTGAGCGAATCATTGATCGAGAGCAACCTGGGACCTGGTCCGCAACCCAGGCGTGTGAACTGACCGGGAATCAAACTGGCAACCTTTCAGTTTGCAGGATGATGCCCCACCCAGTCATGGCTAGGGCCTCCACTTTTAAAAAGAGCTTGCAGAATGATTTGGTTTGGCCTTTCCCCACTCCCCGCCTGTATTACCCCCCCAAAAACAATAAGGGCTTGACTGAATTGCCATTTTTAGTGGTTTGGTCTCTCCTGATGTGACAGCCACGTTGGACCAGCAGTTCAGGTTTGATTTACTCTGTAATGAGGCTTTAAGGGAGTGTTTTCTCTACTAATCTCTTTCTTACTCCATTTGACTAGCAGCCACTGTGGCTTATAAATGTTGCCAATCTGTACTTCCCCCAAGACTCACTGATCAGTGTGAAATGTCAATGTCACTGCTATTTCTTTGAACTTGAGTTATTTTAGTCTTGTACCTCAAGCCCTAAATGAAGTTCCCAAACCATAAATAAATGTGGTAATTGGCCCAAACCAGAGCGACACTGGCAAGTCTTTGATATATTGCAAAACAGTCACACGCTCCTCTGAGAATCAAAGTATTTCAGAGTTGGATGAGGCCTTAGAGGTCATTTGCTCCTACTTTTTATTCTCCCCCCTGGTTATATTGTGACTAAGGTGTCAAGGGTCACACAGGCCTTTGATATTTAAAGAAAATTGGTTTGAACTGCCTTACCCCTGGTTCTGGGAAAGGCAGGCACTCTCCAAAAGAGGTCTGCAAATTCTCCACATCCTGGTATTCACTCATTGCCCTTCTTTTCTGTGAACAGCCTGCCTTAATTACAATTCTTTTTCTTTTCTCTCAGTCATTCACCAAGACATGGTATTCTGTCCTTTTCCTTTGATTTTCTCCCGTTATTACTTGAAAAGGACATGTGTGAATATATGACTCTTTACTGAAGACCATGTGAAACTTGTGTGACAACACGGGAAACAACACGCAATTGAAAGTAAGGGCAGCCCCAACTTTCAAATTCATTGTGCGGAGATGCCACTAGAAATTTATCCTCAGGGTTCCTGCTCAGTCTCTCATCCTTCTTATTTTTTTAATCCTCACTCAAGAATATATTTTTATTGTTATTATTTTAAAGCATTTTATTATATTTTTTCCATTACTGTTTATCCCCTTATCCACCGCTACCCCCGTCCCACCCCTCACCCCTCCAATCACCACACTGTTGTCCACACTACTTTTTAGTATCGATTTTAGGGAGAGAGGAAGGGAAGGAGAGAGAAACATTGAGATGAAAGTGAAACATCAATCAGTTGCTTCCTGAATGCACCCCGACAAACCGGGATCAGCCCTGACTAGACAGGGATCAGACCTGACTGGGAATTGAACCCACACCTTTTTGTGTGCAGGACGGCATTCCAACCAAACAGCCACCCTACCAGGGCCTCTCACCCTTCTCTATGATGCTTTAACTGTGCTTTGTGTTTGATTCTAGTCCATCAGAAAAGATTTTAACTTCTTTTTAATTTTTAAAAAATTGTTACTGTTTTCAATTACAATTGACATTCAGTATCATTTTGTATTCATTTCAGGTGTACAGCAGAGTGGTTAGACAGTCACATACTTTACAAAGTGTAGCCCCTGGCACTTCCAGTACCTACCTGGCACCATACATCACTACCACAATATTAGTGACTGTATTTCCTGTGCTGACCTTTCAATCCCTGTAACTGTTTGGTAACGACCTATCTGCATTTCTCAACCCCTTCACCTTTTCCATCTAGCCTCCCAACCCTGCTTCCCCTCTGGCAAACATCAGTCTGTTGTCTGAATCTATGAGTCTGTTTCTGTTTTGTTTGCTTGTTTATATTGTTCTTTCAAGGTAACTAAATCCTGTCTGTCCTATCTCACAAAGGATCTCCATGAGGGAAACCTCATCTCCAGCTGATGACAAAATGCGTTAGGGTGTCTGGAGCCCTGGCATTGGGAGGTTACCAGGGAAAGCACAATAACAAGTAACGGGGGTATGGTTGTTTCACAATTCTAAGTCTTTGACTTCTTCATTGATAAGAGGTTCTGGAGATACAGTCATCCTCATCTTGGGACAGAGAGGGAGACAGCCTTACAAATGGAGATTGCCCTATTACTATACATTTATCTTACAGAAGGGTAACAACTTCTACTGGACTGGCAGAGCCTCTCCCATGTCTGCTATTTCTTAAAAATATCCAGCTCGAGACAATCCTTCTGCCAAAGAGACGTGTTTTGGAATTCAAGTTCCCCTCCCCTTCAATATAAAACTGTTCAACCTAGGCAGTACAATGGAAAAACTTTGTATGCTTCTCCTTAAGTTTTAATCAGGTGAGATGTTAACCATTACAAGTTTAAAGATATTACTCAAGGACATACAAGTTATTTTGTTATTAAATACACAGGTTAATATGTTGGAACACCAGGGTTTTTAAAGAGCAGCTTTAGGCTCACAACAAAACTGAGAGGAGATATGAGACCTTCTACAGACCCCGGCCCACACCCATAGCCCCCCTCCTTTTCCATGTCAACAGAAGAACCTCCGAACCTGCACACTTTTTATGAGAGTTATTTGAGCCAAACTGACTACCATTGCCAGGAAGCAAAATCTCAAAGGATTGAGAAAATTATCCAGAAAATAACAGTTTTACTACTTAATGTGTACATCAGAATCGAAGGGGAAGATATGTGGGGCTCACGTGAAATTCATTGATGATCAGTTAGGGCGATGTGAGAAAGCAAAGTGGGAAAACCTCTGATATCGCACAAAGGTGAAACAGACAGACACACATTTCTTTTACATTGGTGGGTAAAGGAGAGTTCGCAATGAACACCCACAGCACATAGAGATGCTATGCAGGGAACAAAGTAGCAATCAGGGCTCTGTGTTCTCTTGATCTGATGGGAGATTTTGCCCTGAGGGGTCTGGAGAAAGGGATTTCTCTGACATTTCAAAGGTATGTTATTGTAGACAGTAGATAGGCTCAGTTAAGGTAAATATTGACCTTTGTCAATAATGATACTGGCCTAGGACATGACTCACTTTCAGGTGGGAAGCTTTTTAATTTCAAGACCATCCTATGTGGTCACTTTAGATCTCTGAGTTTGTAAGACCCACCATGCACGCCTCTCCTGAGCTTGTCAGGTTTAGTTTGTGGCTCCTTTTTCATCCACATCCATGTGACCCAGCAGAGTGGTACCTTTGTTACAGTCCATAAACCTACACTGACACATCATATTCACCCAGAGTCCATACTTTCCCTTAGGTTTCACTCTTAGTATTGTACATTCATTGTCCTAAAAATTCTCTGTGCTCTGCTGATTCATTGCTCCCCCTAGCTCCTGGCAGCCACTGATCCTTTTGCCATCTCCATACTGTTTCCTTTTCTGGAATGTCATGTACTTGGAATCATCATACAATATGTAACCTTTTCAGATTAGCCTCTTTCAATTTGTAATATGCATGCAAACTTACTCCATGTCTTTTCATGGCTTTATAGTATCAAGGAGAAAGAAATCTTCCTCTACCTGCTAGGTTCTTCTGGCTGGTCTAAGAATTAAATTGACGTGGGACAGATTAACTGTGGGAAATAACCACATTTAATTGCATGTGTACATATGGGGTTTCCATAAAAATGTGGGACCCAAGGGCGAGGTGGGAATTATAAATAAAGTTGCTATATCCATGTATAGATCTTTGTGTGGACATAAGTTTCAACTCTGTTGGGTAAACACCAAGGGAATATGATTGCTGGATTGTATGGTAAGAGTATGTTCAGTTTTATAAGAAAGTGCCAGGCTGTCTTCCAATATGGATGTACCATTTTGCAATGAATTGGATTTCCCACCAGCAATGAATTAGATTTCCTGTTGCTCCACATCTGTCTTTAGGAATGATTCTGGCCAGTCTTTTTTTTTATTGGTATAAATGGGTGTTTTTCCAGTTAGAACAGGATCAAAGATTGTGGCTTGATTAGAGAGAGATTTAAAAAAAAAAAAGACACTCATTCTCTAAATAATCCAACATGTTCTCAACCACAGGAGGAAAATGTGAGAAAGAAATCATAGATCAGTCTGTTCATTATGACTATTGGGCTCAAGAGAGGATATGGAGTGTTTAGAACTTTGGGCAGAATATTCACTTAATATTTGCTGCTAGAAAAGGGACAAATGATCTAATCCTCTTTTGCTCTAGGGAATTAGGTTTTATTTCTGAACACATTTTCATAAAGAATAGCATACATATAGAAAATGTACAGGGCAAGTTTCAATGGATTTTATATGAACTTGAGGACACCTGGGTAGCCAGCACCAGATCAAGAAGTAGAACATTTCCAGTATACCAGAAAGCCATAGCGCTCCCTTCCAGTAATTCTTCTCTCCAAAAGTTAGCGGTGCCCTCACTTCTGACACCACGAGTTTGCCGGTGTACCAGCGTGGTACATAGTCAGGTAGCAGCTGTTTTTGCCTGATTCTTTTCACTCCATGTCCTTTTTATGTTTTAATTCATTTATATTCATGGCTTTTTAATATTCCTTGTGAGATTTCTGCTAACCAGGTATTTGTTAGATGATAGTTTTTCAGTCACTTATTCACTCTATATTTAGTTATTGAGAGGCACATGTGTTAGAAGATAATATGGCAAAGAAAGAAATCATGGGGTCAGTAGATCAAGCCAGGGGCTTGACAACCTCTCTGACTGAATTACAAAAAGTCTGATAGAATTCTACATGATAAACTTTTTCATTTGTTTTATGTTACCAATAAATTTGGAGTTTTAAGAAATCAGATTTAAACCACTTTTTTTTTGTCCGTAAAGAGATTTCTTTACTTTCTTTAATTCCTTCTAAACTTTTTCTCCACATTCATATTTTCCCCACTTTGGCTATAGAAATTGTCTTTTGACTAGAGCATTGAAGAGTAGAAATGATTCAATTAATCATACAGGCTCTCCCATACAGCAAGCACATCTGTATATGAATTCTTCCAGATTTCATTTTACTATCTGGCCCTAATCCTTTCTTGAATCTGATTTCTAGCTTTATTTTTTAATATTTGAAAATAATTTTATTGTAAGACTATCTGACATAATTTTGCAACAAGGCCATAAATATGTACATACAACAATATGTATAATATGTATATTCTGCACATGTATAATAATTATATGTATATAAAAATATGCTAACGTGCATAGTATTTCAATATCCAAAAAGCCACTGCCCACAGATAAGTGCTTATGAATTAAATGTCGCATTTCTCATTACGTTCACTCTGTGAGGAAACCGAGGTTAACTTGCCCAAAGTTACATGGACAGTCAATATCTGATCTGCGGTTTGAATTCAGGTTTTAAATGAAATCGAGTGTCCATTCCAATACCCAAGAAACAAATTAGTGTAGATGTATTATCTCCATCTTCCCCTCAGGGAGATTAAGGCATCACGAGGGCGTGGCACACTGAAAGAAAGAGCAGGGGTACAGAGGATATTGAGGGAAAGGAAAAGAAAAGGGAAGCAATTCCACGTTTTCGCTTCACCTAGATTCCTCCTGTGCCGAATGTGGTACGCGTCTAGAGGAACATTTCCCAAAACGTGTCGTAGAAATGTGGAATTTTAATTGACATAGAAAATAAAAGTAACACTAATAAAAATAGAGATAGATGGTCAAAATATAATTTTGACCAACACAAAATTAATCAAAGTTAAGCCGATTTCTTTTCTCTAAAACATTTCTGTGTCTTTAATATGATAGCACAGAGGGAGGGTAACTTAATTGACCATAAAAACCGTTAGAAATTTTCCCGAGACATGTCACCTAGTGCTTCCCAGAACACACCTAAGGAAACAATGCATTAACAAATTATTTGTCTGTATTAGAAAAGTCAGCCCACATGAGTATTTACACTGGAAAAATTAAGGAAAATTCACTCATAACTTTATCCCAAGCACAAGATTATACCACGTGACGAGAAAATTTTATTACTCAGTGTTCTAGTTATAAAGACTACGTGCTCATACCCCCGGACTGAAAACCCACTCTGTTACCTCGTCCTCCATCAGAACGGGGAGCAGACTTTAACAAAGGGAAGCTACGCGATGGACTGTTTCCCAGAGTCTTGGTCTCTGCGATTGATGCACAACAAGGCATTGTTATTGGGCGACATGCATACATATTTAGGAGAGTAAAATAAAATCTATTTCAAATAAAAATCAAAGATTTATTTTTGAAAAGTCTTTCAAGGTAGCCACCTTCTTTATGAGCAAGAGTTCTAAAAATGGGCAACAGGGGTAGTGATCCGTGAAGACACTTGACACTTTAACCTAAGTCAGACCAAACGGGCCACTGGTCAGATTCTCTTTGACCCCCAATGGTAGAATACATGAAGTCACTGCCCTGGCCTGTCTCTTTGCTCACCAACTGTTGTTGAAGACACCTCACTCTGCATTTCTGCATGTGATGCAATGATAATGTTTCCGTTATTGTTTTTCCATCATGTTAGTTTCCCCTGCAGGGAGGTAGAGACAACTTGTGTCTTAGGTAATTAATTTTTAGTATGCCAGCCTTTTAACAGCCTTTCTACAGTGAAGGTTATTTCTGTTTCTGGATCATTCCCTGGAGGATTTAATGTAGAAGCAATATGTAATTTAAAGAGATTACAAACATTAGCAGAATGCTATTTGTTCTCTGCCCAGCACCCTGGTATTCCCTTTACCAGCTCTGTTATGGCATCCATCTCCCAGAGGCTGGGGGGGTTTGACTGATGACTCACACCTGTACTCTTTCCCCCAAACTTGTCCTTTAGAGACTGAAGCTGCCTTTACCTAGAGAAGCTTGGAGTTTATGTATCACTCTATTACTTTGCTTCAAGGACAGAAAACCTCCAATGCAACTCAGATGTCAGGTCCCTGAGGGGTCATGTTGAGTTTAACCCTCCTGTGAGCCTTCATTCCTGCTCGGTCCCTTCAGCATTCCTCTCATGTTCCCCTCACCCTGCCTGCTTTCTCCTGAGAACTTTCTCACCATACATCATATGCCTGTACATGTCAACAACAGGCTCTGCTTATGGAGGACCTACCCTAAGAAGAATGTTAGAAAGCAGGAAGGAATGGAAGAACAAAGACATGACACCAGGAAGAGTGGAAATAGCACCTTGTTTTCCACCTCGTTTTATAGCACATTGGTTCTACAAAGCAATGGGCATATGTGAGATTAGTCAGATGCTTTAACATCATTAGTGAATGCATCAGATTGAAGACTAGACCGAATTATTAACTTGCAGCCTATGAGGGCAGTTGAGACAACAATGCAGGAGTAGATAAAGAGAGTTTCATTTAAAATTAGGATGTTAAGGGATATTAACACTAAAAAAAAAATCATTTATAAAAATCACACCTGTATTTGAGACTGAAAAAAAATGGTGGATTCAAGAAAGTCTAGAAGAACTCATTTCAGAAGAGAGGAGCCCTTCCTAAGGGAGAAAGGAGCCCTGGCTCTTTCCTGAGGGAAAATACCAGGTATAGGTGTGAACAAGAGGATATATCTTCTAGGAATTTGCAGGGTTGAGGAAAGGCAAATAACAAGGTCAAGTTATTGAGCATGGTAGGGAAGGCAAGGAGATTTGAAATTGCAAGTTTGGTAGAAGTCAAAGTAATAATTTTAGCTTGGTAATTCACAATTCCACCCAATTTGTCTAAGTAACTAACAGTGAAGGCACTGCCACAAGGGATCTCAGCATCTTGGGCGTTCTCACTGCACTTGGAACAAAGTGGCCCCCACATTTGATTCTGAAGAGCAAAACATGAAGCAACTGCCTCTTGGACCAAAATAATAACAGTAAAAGAGATTAGGCCCTCCTAAGAGGGACCACAGTAACACACTGACTCTACAGTGCACTCAACCTCATTAAAGCTGAAGCTGAGCTGCAGATGCACTTGGCATTCCATCTTAGTTGCCAGGCACAGAACAGAGCACGCTGTATCCAGGAAAACAGAAGAAAACAGTAGCATGCTTCAAATTCTACTATTTCTCTGCATCAAAGATCTTATCTACAATTAAAATGTAAAATGTGCAACAAATAATGGAAGTAGCAGGCAAACACTTTTAAATAATTACTTAAAACTGTTTAAGGGTTTGCAGCAAGGATTCAATGAGCAGGTGAATGGATGTGGACTCTCAACAAAGAAATGGGAATCTATTAAAAAAATTAGTCAAAATTCTCTAAGGGAAACATTCAATACGTGAAATGCAAAAAGAAGCAAAAGCAAAGCAACAATGGAAACAATAAACACGAATAGACATAATAGAAGAATCGTACTGCAGAAGAAAGAATCGAGGAGCTTGAAAAGAAGTCAATAAGCATTAACTAAACAGAAGCTCATACAGCAAAAAATTTTAAAACACTGGATAGATTATAAATAATAGTGGAACAATGTCAGTCAGTCTAATATATATGTAATTAAAGTCCACAAATTAATAAAAAGGTATGTGATAATTTTGCCGACAGGTTCAGGTAAATGAATCTCTCAGACTGTCTAAGTAGGATCTGCTTTAAAAGATCACCCGTGAAGTGGGCAAACCGAAAGAACTAAAACTCTAGCTTCCATTTGAGGAAAGAGGTTTGGAGTTTGTTTTAGTACCTACATCGAAGTACTGAAATACATTTTTCAGTCTTCAGCTGAGTAGTCTAGAAAATATTGATCCCTATAGTGAAAGACAGAGATTTGAATATTCAGAGGTGGCATAAAGGAGATGTAGAGAAATAAAATAAGTCAACTTTAAAAAAAAAAGAAAATGAGAACAAAAGTAGATTCATCACAATGTAGTGGCAACTCACTGGTCTATGCTTTGGGAGATATGATTTCCAGTTCAGAGTTATTTCTTGACTAGTAGTGTGAGCTTAGGTTAGAGTGATTTTCCCTCCTTCAGGCTGTTTCCTCTTCTACGAGATGAAGTGTTTGGGTATGAAACTTGAGGTTATGTATATCACTAAGAGTCTATGAAATTAATGGCTTAATTCAAGGTCTATAAACTATAGGTGAAGGCAAATCTGGCCCATTTCCTACCTTTATAGATAAAATCTTATCAGAACACAGGTATGCTCATTCATAAACATATTGTCTGTGACTGTTTTTGAGCCTCAATGTCATAACTATATAGTTGCAACAAAGGCAATATGGCCTGCAAAGCCCCAAATATTTACTATCTGTACCCTTACAGAAAAAGTTTGCCAGCTCTTGGCATATCTGAATGGAAAGTGAACCTTGAGAACGATCCCCAGTGTCCTCATTCTGTATTTACTTGAATGGCCTTAGGGAGTCTCAGCTCTGCTTCAATAATTTCCCTGCTGCTGAGAAGCACTGACTGCCCTGTTTGAGCATTTGATCACCAAAGTCTCCCAAGAGAGGGTAGTGACACTAAATTGTAATTCAGAGCAACAAAAGGGGTTTTCAAGGAGAAAGTAATGCCTCACCCAGAAAAACATGAATTTCAAATTAAAGAAAGGGTATATACAGTGTCGTTTAGGGAAAATATTTTCTATAAAGAGATTGGATTATCATTAATATTATCGAAAAATGTTCTGGTTCTTCTATTTCTAAACATATGGTAAGACTGAAAGTCCAATGGAAAATCCCCTGTAAGACTTCCCACTAACTTGGAAGGTCAGTTGGTGATGGATCCACTTCCAAGCTCAGACTGGAGTCTGAGCAACATTCGTTGCTTCGCAACTATATGATTGAGAGCCCTGGCTTCTTTCAGATTGTTGTCCAGAGGCTGCTCTCAGTTTTTAGAGGCCACCTTCAGTTCCTAGAAGATACTACAGTTCCTTGTCACATGGCCCTCTGTCTAGATCTTCTCACAATCTGGAAGCATCCTTCCTCACAGTAATCAAGGGAAGAAGAAAGTGAATCTGCTACTGCAGGGGTCCCTGACTGCAGGGCTGCAGATGGGTACCCGTCGTGGCCTGTTACGAACCCTGCCACACAGCAGGAGGTGAGCGCTCAGCCAAGCAAGCGAAGCTTTGCTGGCATTCTGGCCTGAGCTCTGCCTCCCGTTTCCCTCCCCCACTCACCACCCTGCCCCCGCCCTTGGACAAATTGTCTTTCAAGAAACCAGTCCCCAGGGAGAAAAAGATTGGGGACTACAATGCTACTGCATTTTACAGTCTAATCCAGGCAAGAGGAGAAGAAGCCACTCACTCAGGGAACCCATGAATCTCAATAGTCACAGAAGTCCTCACATAGGATTAAGCAATAATTTCCTGAATGCAGAAAATCTTCAAGAGCATCTTTATTGAGTCAATTTATTTTCTTCCAATTCTTAAAATATTTTTGGTCACTTTTGATAACGTTGTGGTTACTGAGTGTCTTCATGTAACCAAGCTGTTGTTCACAAGTCAGCTGTCTTCTGTTCATTAGAAACAGGACTAACAATTCTAGCCACGCTATTTAAAAAAAAATATATATATATATATAGCTTTAAATGTCCTCAATAAACTGAAATGCAAACAATGGGGGTGATGTAGTCTATGAGGACATCTTTGCCCCTGATCAGTAGCTGGCTGAGACTGGCAATGATAATGACCAAAGACAATCAGCGCAGGTTTAACAATTTCACAATGAACCCTTTTTTTTCTCCTGTGGAAGTTAGGCTCTTTAATGGGATTGAGGAAAGCATTCCAAGGAAACGTGCACAGGAGATTGTGGGGTGGTAAAATGGTTTCTTCAGGTGGAAGGCTGCCCCTGGGTTTCCTACGTCCCATCTCCCTGCACCCTGCCCTGGAAAATCAGGGCCAGAAATAGGGTCAGTGTCCAGAGACCGTGTGTCACATTAAGACTCAGTTCAGTCCAGCATCTGGCTAGATGGGCATGTGTTCTCAACTGTGATCTGTGGCTGTGCTGAGGTGTTTAGGCTCCTGCTGGAGCCTATGCATGGAGTCTGCACAGCCATTGGCCACATAGCTGCTGAAGCCATGTGGCTTTGGAGAGAGCACATGTGAATGCAAGAGGCAAGTGCAGATCATGAGCAAGACAGAGAGCTTATGTGTTCCCCTAGGAGCATATTAGCTTGAGTTTGGGATGGACCAGGTGCTTTTCTACAAGAACCAAACAATTTCCTAGGTGTTCTTGGGCTGTTTTGATGAGTCTACCCCCTAGTGAGGCTGACAGGCCTCTATGGGCCAGCACCTCCCCCTGTGCTCCCCACCCCCAACAATCCAGTACCAGAGGAGGATAGAGGAGCGCTAACCCCTTGGCGGAACAATGCTGTAATCCACTGGGTTGTGAGGCTGTGGCTTTCTGGTGAAGCAAAAAGGGTCATGCTCCCAAGTTTATTAAGCTCAGTGTCTAATCCCCTTTGTTCCCCTTTCCTTTATTAATAATTAGCTGAATACAGATAGTAACAATAACAACCCAGTTCTGATTAGCCATGTGTTTCTAAAGTGCCTTGAGATCTGGGTTTTGTAGTCTGGAAGACATACTTTATTAATTTTTCCTGTTCCATTTTGTTAATATAAACATAATCTGCCAGCTGTTGTTTTTAAATACGAAATATCAGATTTTGCCATTATTGCAGATATTTATTTTGGACCATTTTATTCATGGCAAATAAACATTAAGGCTAACAGATAACCTTTATTACTAATTATTTACTACTTAGTTTGTGCCTGCTCAGATATTTTTAGTATTTTCTCTGAATGAGCTGAGAGTGACGAATTTTATAAGTACTTCCCCCTGCCATTTGAAGTCATTTCCATTTATATATGTAAAATGATCAGTTTGTTACTAAATGTGCTTTAGAACTCCATAATATTGATACTGTCTTTTCAGTAGTAATGAGACCCAGATTCCTTTAAGGCTAACAATCAACCTAAGCACAGCATACCATTTTTAAAAACGCATTTTATTTGTTTCTCATTTCTGAGAAAAAAAGTAAACTTTTGGGAGAAAAAATGTTCTTTGATTATTTTCATTAAGCATACCAGAAGTAGTATTCTATACACTACTAAAATCTACCACAATGCCCACTAATAAAGGGTTGCTCCAGTCAGTTATGGTATGGCCATATATTAAAATGTAACATTACACAATTTGAATTTGCCATTTTGTAAACCAAAAGTGGTTGCCTATCAGAAATTTCATGTGGTTCACCTACTATGATACTGTAGTTTCAAAGAAAAAGGATGCATATGTTTATAGAAAAGACAACCCCAAAATATGTTTAATGAAATACAAAAGCAAATTTTAAGAGAATATGTAAGATATGATTCTGTTAATATTTTTATTTAGAAATAATATGCTTGCAAATATGTGGAAAGTTCTGGAATGATATGTACAAACACTTGAAAGTGATTGAAAGTAGGAAATGGCAAACTGAATCCTGTAATTTTCTATTTACATATTCTTCTACTCTTTGATTCCTCCATGTAAGCACAAATGAATGGCATAGCATATTTTTAGAATTATAAAACAACCAGTCTCTTTTTCCTCACTGCCAATCAAATTGTGGTCCATGGATGCCACCAGTTTGCAATATTTACCAGTTTGTAACGAGATAGGTAGAGAAATTGAGAGAAGCATTTAGACACCTCTATAGCAATTTGGTGAGTAATTCTACTTTTATTGAATCTAATAGTAAAAAGCTGGGGCTTGCATTTTATATGTCCTTTTTCATCTTCTTTACCTCGTAATTGATTTTTTTATTGCACTTTACAGAAAGAACTCTCTCTCTGACTGATTAAAAATTGTCCTTCATCACAGATAGTTTGAGAAACATGGGTTTATCTTTATTTTTCTAGAATCTAGGACAGGTTTTGGAACAAAAAATCATCGAATAAATGCAAAATGAATAAATAAATGAATGCAGTTGACCACTTTTAGAGGCTGCAAGGTAACAGACTGGACAATTTGGTGCTGCATTTGATGGATGCTGGGGAAGGAGAGGGATCATGGAAAATGCCCGGATTTACATGGAGTTTTCATGAGCTTGTGGATGCCATTTCTTCAAAGGGAGCATGTTTACAGATGATGACTTAGTTTTTGAACAGTTTGATGTTGAGGTTGTTTACGAGATATCCAAATGGGGGTGTCCAGGAGTCAGTTAAGTATATGTGTTAGAAGCTCAGGGAGTGAAGTCTGAGCTGGAGGTATAGATTTGAGAGTTGTAGTCACTAGAATGAATTAGAAC
>VMDR010022300.1:0-16283 GCA_007922815.1 Macrotus californicus
TACAAAATGTCCATTGTCATCTTTGGATGTTTCTCCCAAGCTACTGACGTATTTAGCAAGTTCTGATATGCATGCTCAGACCATTGAGTCCTGACTCTGGCAAAGATTGTGAGATGTATCTGGATGTGAGAGATGCTAAATGGGGGGAAAATGTATGTCTTAGAATAGACTGCAAACTTCGTGTTGAGTAATATGTGCTTTGCCTGGCCTAAATATATAACTTATTTATAATAACTTATATATTTGAATCTGAAGTCTCATTCATCTTAGTCCAAGCACAGTAAGTATCCAATACAATATGTAATGGATACTTACTGTGAGAAATTTAACTATCCACAAATTTTCAAGGTTATCTTCTAAAGCATGTCTACTGTGATAATACAATAATACTTCTATCCCTAGAAGGATACCATGGAAAATTATAGTACCCCTTTCCTTTTTTTTGACTATTTTATATCTTTTATTTAAAATCCCAAACCTCTCAACCTCCATAAATTTCACCTGTCTTTGCTCACTACATCATGAAAGCACTGAAGGATCAAAAGACTACTTTCCTAGATTTCTTTCGCCTCATGTACTCATATCCCAGCATCTGCACCACGTATTCTGTTACCCTCTTACTGGAAATTAACTTCCCATATTATCTACAGTTAATATCCTCTTTTCAACAAAATAAGAAAATTAATACAGAGAAAAGATACAAATGCTAATTTCAGCTTTCATTCTGATATTTTGGGGGACCCTGAATAAATCCCCAGGTGTAAAATCTGGAGAGTTATCTTCATAATCTCCAAGAGCACTTCCAATCCAAATAGGATTTCTTTTTACATGCTAGGAGGGGAGCTAACATTCATTGTAAGCCAACTATGTGCTTGTTATTTCATAGATATTATCTTAATTAATTTTCAAAATGACTCTATTTCTATAGCTACATTAATATATTCTAGAAAACAGACTTTTGTACTTTAAGACATTTCAGGTATTGGCTGCTAAGGGGAAAGGCTGGGCTTCCAAGCATATCTTAATCAATTTGGATCCCAGGCCCTCCCTGCATTGTATGTGCTTCTTCTTTCAGAGTTCTTAAACTTTAACTTGGGAGAACACAGGTTGAGCTAGGCAATTGCGAAGACTGTGAAATTGGCACATTATATTGTTTGAATGGTCAGACTCAAAGTTAGAATGCATCTCAATTTAGTTCTAAAACCTTCCTGAGAACCTAGTCTTTGTGCAGAATGCTGAAAAGGCAGAGAGAAATCACATCACACTGTCTTTAGGAAGCTCACAGTTCAGTTAAATATCTTTCAGAATATACTCTTTTCAGTCTTAGAATTTATTCAGAATTATTTAACAGCTATTTCTTGAGGACCCAACTTTATGGTGGGGACTAAGTATAGTTTAGTAAATAAAGTGCATATTTCTTCCCTCCTGAGCCTGTGGTCTAATGGTAGAGAAAGACAGCACACAAGTAAACAGATAAACACATACGTAATTTAAAACTGTGACAAGCTATGATAACATACCAGGTTTAGTATTAGAAAATAGCGTGAGAGTCATATTTACAAGGCATGGGCAAAGGAGGCTTCCCTGAGGAGGTGACATTTAACCTGAAGCTTGAAGGCTTAGAAGAAGACAGGTGAAAAGCCCTAAAGATCATGCCAAGCAGAGGGAAGAGAATGGTTGGAAACCTCTAGCGGGCAGTATACGATAGGATTCATGGAACTGATGGGGAAGGTGTAAAAGATGAAGTTGGAGAGAGAGGCAGGGCTAAAATGAGACAGGGCTTGAAATTTGGATTTTGTTTATATCACAAAGGGAAGATGATGAAGGCTTTTTAGTGGGGCCGGCAGCTGGGGAGGTGGGTTAACATTTAGGTAAACTGATGTGCTCTTTTTTTCTTTTCTTTTGTAATACTTTGGCTTCCATGGAGAATAGCGTATCGTTATGAACTACTGTGGGATAGAGGGAATTAGTAAGAAGGCTGTTGTAGAAGTGAGAGATGGTGGCTTGAATTAGGGTGAGTGGCAATGGAAGTGAAAGGTTGAAAGTTTAGTGATATCTGGGAGTGAAGAGAGAATGAGGAGCCAATACTGAGTTAAGGTTTCTAGCCTGGGCAACTGGGTGAATATTGTTTCCATTGATGGCATTGGAGAATTTTGCATGGTGAATAATGTGGGTGAAATAGGGGAGTTGGTATATTTATTTTGAAAAATGTTGAATTTTTGATACCTGTGAGATCACTAAGAGAAGATGTCTAGTAGCATTTTGGGTATAAAAGGCTGAAGTCCAGAGGAGAAGTTTGGCTGGCGACATATATTTGACAGTTGTTAGCATATAGAGTATATTTAATGCCTCTATTTGGATGAGAAAACCTAGGAAGAAGGGTGGACAATAAACAAGATGATATGGGATCAAACTCTGGGGGATTTATCATTTAGAATTGGACAGAAAAGAAGGGGCCCTCATAGAAGTCAGAAAATAAGTGGCCAGAAGTAGGAGGAAAACCAAGAGTAGAGTGAACTGAATTGTCATAGAAGAATACGAGGTGCTAACCAAGTGTATATGCAGAAGTTTGGCCAAGAAGAGGAGCAGAGAAATGGGCGGTAGTTGGTGGTGATGGAGTGTGGAGTCATGGGGTCATAGTTATTTGCTAATGGTACTGATCCAGGGGGAAGCATGATTGGTTATTAGGAGACACAGGAGGTGACCAAAAAGAGTGCAGTCCTTGAGCAAGAGAGAGGTGTAGGATCCAGAGGACATGCTGAGGACCTTTGTTAGGAAGGACACCTTCACCATGGTAACAAGATTATGGAAAGAGACGTAGGCATGTTTCTAATTTTGTTTGTGGTAAAACAAGGATGCTCCTGGCTGATGTTCCCTAAAATAGAAAATGTTAGATGAGATTATCCTCTAAGAATGGTGGGGCAGGGAAAAGAATGTTTTTTTCAGAGAAAAAAATGAGAATCCTACTTATTAGATTAACCTTGTAGAATTGCTGAGTAGTAATTACAGCTACTTGAGGACTGAGATCATGAATTTAAAGTGAAGTCATCCTTCCTAGATATGTGATTACTTCCAGATTTTCATGTCCTGTATAAGGTGGATATAACAGTTTGTTTTGGGTTTGGGTTTGCCAGGTGAGAAAAAAATGGTTGGAGACATGGGAATTGAAGGAGTTTGTGAGGACATAATTGTAACATTGGACATGGGTGGGAGGAAGGGAGCTGGTGGTTATTGAGTAGGGGGATCAGTGGATTGGACTTTAAAGAATTATTGTGAAGTAAGTGTTTCAGCAAGTTAACCTGGAAGTTTCAGTTGGAGAATATGACATGAACATCTGGGATTGTAGGTAGGGTGGAGTGTGTGTGTGTGAGTGTGTGTGTGTGTCTGTGTGTATTTGAGAGAGAGACAGTGCCAACAAGGGGGAGATGAGGTAAGTAGAGAAAAAGATTTTTGGAGATCCTTTATCTTCATTCAAAAAGTATATTTTAAAAGGGCAGGCATTGTTCTGTTTGCTGAAGATACAGCATTGACCTAAAAAGGCATGATGTTGAATAGATCAACTGCATGAATGTGGAATTCACTTAGAAGAAGGAAAGTGGATGGGAGAAGAAGGAACAAGTGAGACAAAAATTAAAGCTTTTGATGTGTAAAGGAAAATTATTGAATCTAGGGATTTAGCAAAGTATAAGCCATGGTATTACTGGCACTTGTGTAATTCAATTAACAACAATAAGATGAATAATAATAATAATAATAAATACTCAGATATTATTTATGTGCCAGGCACTGCACTAAGTATTAGCATATATTAATTTATTTCATTCACAAAACTACCATATGAAATAGGTATTATTATTGCATTGTTCAGAGTAAACATTGTGTGGGAGGAAGGAAGGGGGGAGAAGGTGAGGGCTCGGTGGGATTAGTGAAGGTGGGAATGTAGAGGAGTGGCCAGGTGAGGACAGATGCCAGAGAGGTCTGGACTTGCAGCAGGGGCGGAGGGAAACTGGCAGATAAGATGTGCTGCGATGCTCCCTAATGGCCTTCCAGTTGAATGGGGTAGTGGACTCAAGTGCTGGATTCACAAGATAGGTGATGGCCTCAATGGCAGTTGTTTCCTCAGAAGAGTGTAGTAGTCAGTCCCCATCAAGACATGCAGACGGTGATTCTGCCAAGGCAGAAGGGAAGGTGAACTCTTACCTGCCCTCTACCCCCTTCTACTCTTAGAACATTTCTGCTTTAGTTCCTTAAGATGATAGGGCTTTATGTGAGGGGTTTTGTTTGTTGTTGGTTTTTTTTGAACAAAGGCTCTGTTTAAAAATTATAGGGGTATGCTTAAAAACCCCTGGTCTAGATGATAATTTAATCTTAAGAATATTCAGTCTAATCTCATTTTTCAGACAAGGAACTAAGAGCTCAGAAAGTGGGTAGGGCTTCCTCAAGGTCACACAGTGAGTTCATGTAGAAGCCATCAAGTTATTTCTCCTGACTCCTAATCCAGTGCTCTTTACCATACCCACGTGGCCCAGGTTTAGAGCCTTAACAAATTCTCTAGAGAAAAGAGGGCAGCAAGCTTCTGCCCAGCTCTCGCCCTTTCTCTGTGTCTGCTCTATTTCCTGTTGGCAGCCCGCAACTGAAATTCTTTAAAAAATTCATGTCATGTTAATTATGCCAACTCCTGCCTCTGCTTACTATTCTATTAAGAAAACATTCATTGTTTTGTCAATAACCCTGGATGCAGAGAGATGAGGCCTCCCAGTAAGCTGTGCTCACCCTGCACTTGCAGAACTACTGGCAGAAAGTAGATTCCCTGACGGCTTGAGACTCCAGATAGGGCAGCCTGTTCTTTTGTTTGCAGTCGGCACAAAAACCATTGTTTTTCATTAAATAGAGCTCACCGTCCTTCCCCTTTTCTGCTTTTCTGTGTTTTTTTTTTTTTTTTCATTCTTGTTTAAACTGTACAGAAACTTCTTGTTATTGAAAACCTGGTATTCCAGAATGGAAGGGCAGGGATTTTCCTATGTTTTTATTCACGATACACCCCACGCATCTACGATAGTGGCTCACACATAACAAATGGTCAGTACTATTTGTTGAATGAGTGGTGCATGAACAAATAAGTGAGTGGATAATATCTGGATAAAATGATACTGGAAGTTTGATATCAGAGAAGTAGCTCTGGAATGGACCATCTGCTCCAACCTCCTCACAGTGCACAGGCCTGAGAGTCGACAGTCCTTGGTCCTAGTCTTGACTGGAATAAAGAAGTGCAGCCAACAGAGAAATAACTTGCCAACGTCACTTGTCCAGGCAGGCTCTGTAAATTAGGTGTCAGCTGTGGTCTCCTATTGTTTGAGATTCAAATGAAATTAGCTTAGCTCCCACCCCAGGTACAGTGAAAACTCTAAATCCCTCTCAACCCAACCTTTTTGTGGATTGTGGTTTTCTGAGTTATTGCTGAGTCAGACAAGGGATTCAGCTCCTCTCCTGGATATACTGAAATTCACACACACACACACACACACACACACACTTTTGCATGTCCACAGGTACACATACATATAACACACAAAATTAATCTAATGTATAAAGCTTTTTATGTGTGGATAAGATTTTCCTCAATATTTGGGGACATGAAAAGGATTTATATTATAACAATGCAAAAAAAACCTTTAATATTAGTCACACATGTTCTTAAAACATCTTTGGCTATTTCTATTAACTTGGGCTTCATTTTCCTCATGTCTTAATTCAGACAGATATAATCTATCTACATTTCTATATGTGTATACCTATATGTTTTAATCCAATTCTCCCACTTCCTTCTCCTTTCTTCTCTGTCTGCCTCGTCTTTAGATTCCTATTCATTTCTTATAAATTACAAAAATTTCATCCTTTGTTTCCTTGTTACCAGTAGCAGCTCAGAATCATGTGATTTATTTTCTTCCAAATTAGGACAATTCTCTTCTCAAGACATTTCCTTCTAATGATGTTTTTGGAAGGATACTGAGGTATTTCATAGCATTTATAGAAAAGTTGAACAACAAAGCCTTAGGGGAATTCCCCAGGCATCACTTTGGGGATCTCAGCAGTAAAGTTCATGAATTGCCTCACCAGGTATTAACATGAATATGATTCTGTGTTAACAAAACCAGTCTTATTTCTCCATTTGCAGTTTCAAATTTCCCAAAGAGGAACTCTCATTGTTCTGACGTATGTCAGTTATTGACCTATGGTTCAATGAGCTATGTCCACGGGCAGGAACATGAACAGAAAAGGTCATGTGTCCACCCCTGCATATTGGAGTTATTTTCAGAGCATGCAGAATCACTGGGTTCAGAAGCCACCCCACACAGAATCTTCCATGCTGCTTCTCGTAAGACTAAACTTCAATTAGTACTCCTTATTTATTCAAAAGGTATTCAGTAGGAACATGCTCAGAAATGCACCATGTGTGCTGGAAAATAGAGACAAATAAAAATGTGTGGGAATCTCTGGTATTGCTGGTGACTGGAGTGAGGAACACTTGTGAAGTTGTATGTATGATTTAATCAAGAAAATAAACCCTTTTAACAAAGACTTGAGTATCCAAGAGAAAACTAGCTAGAAACACTCATTACCTGTCGTTATATGGATATCTCAGGAAAGTCGTAGAGTTCTCTAGTCTTTCAGAATGGCTGTGACAGCATCAGGGGCCCTCACCAAAGAAAGAGATATTTTGAATCCATTGTAGTTGGGCAAAATGAACCTCTAGATGAGGTAGTGAGGAATACGTTTTCAAATTATAATGACCTCTTCTCACTTAAAGGGGTTTTTGTATTCATTTATCCTTTCTGTATAAAGATGAGATAGCCCTTCCAATTTTGCCCTTAGTTATTTAAAAGAGCAGAAAAGAAAAAGAATGTGGCAATAACAAAATTATCATCAGACAAACGAGCATTTATTGATCACTTATTGTAGCAAACATTGTACCAAGAGTTTTCCATCCATGTATATATTTTATCATGAAAGTAATTCTATAAGTCAGGTGCTTTTTTATGAAGTAGATATCCTTATTACTTTAATTTACAGATGAGGAGACTGACTCTCAGAGAGACTGAGGAAATTTCCTATGTCACATGGCTGCTAAATGTCAGATCCAGGATGCAGGCATAGGTTCACTGACTGCGGCGCTTGTCCTTGTTACCGTCATGTTGAGGTGCCCCCATCTCACCCCTAAAGAGTAGTGAAAAGAGGATAGCATTGGGATTAGGATATCAGGATACCTGGATTCCAGTCCTAGCTCTCCATCAGCTAATTGTGTGACCTCAGACAAACTATTTCTTCTCCATGCAACCCACTCCTCCCCCTCCCCAACTGGTGGGGCATGGACAGAGTTCTAAAAAGCCTTTCCATTCTAAAGTTCTAAAATCCTACAAGCTCTCCACGGCCTCTTTAGAGCCTGTGCCCTATCAATTCTTGCTGTTCACACACACTGTGCTTGGAGAGGAAGGTCTTTGGGACTGACTGAGAGCATAACTCCATAGTTTCTTCTCATTGTGTTCTCTCTATCCAAAGAGAGTTTGCAAAGCACCTCCCGCCCTTGCTGTCTGGCAGCCTTTGTTTACGTTAAGCCATTCAGTACATGTTAGGAAGCTATACTCTTAATGTTAGTGAATGCATAACACTTTCTCTGGGTCTGGTAAAGTGCATTCCACTTAAGATAATCCATCCACATCAACAAAATATTTAATACTGGTTTGGGGCAGAAGGTTAGGGCTACAGATTGAAATTCAGATTGTTGGCAGACAACCTATTTTCCATATGAGAAATGTGACATGATCCTCCAGCTCCAGGGGGATCCTTATATGAGAGGAAAGTATTGGTAAACAGAGCAGTCTGTGGTGCCTTTCATTGGGCAGTCAACAGGAAAAAAATCTCAGCCCTATCTGGAGGTGAATATTTGGTCATTCTTATCTTGGTAGGGCCTTCTGGAACCTACTCAGGTCCAGAGTGGCCTACTAGAGGAGGTGAGGTTTGGAGTTCCCTGAAGTTTCTGTCTTAGAGGTTTGATGTGAGTGCATGGAACACAATAGAAGTGCAACAAAAGAAACCATTGGACTTGAATTCAGAAGACCTTGTTAGGATCCCAGGTCTGCCACATTTGAGCTCTGCAAACATGGTCAAGTTACTTAAGTCTTAGGATCCCCACTCCTCCTCCAGTATAAAGTGAAGAAAAAGATTCAAGGGGTTAGTATCATCATGAAATGAAGAGGAAAGGAGAAAAAAATATTTTATTAATAAGCATCTTCTACATCCTAGTGCTTTTCTTCACCTTCCTGTTTATGAAATAAAATAATAATACCTGCTTCTCCATTTCGTGTATGGTGATGTTCATTCCTTTTATAAACATGAATCATACCCTGCCCTTGGGTGATCCAGTCAAATACCGGATTCAAATTCATTACTAAATAATTAAAATGACTTAAAATGTGTTCCATGTACAGGATGATTGGAGACACAGAGGAATGAACATTGAATGCTATCATAAGGATGCAGAAAATGCCTCTCAGAGCCTTGCAAGATAAGAACATGTAGCAGACGAAGAAAGAGGGAGAAGGTGCTTAAGAAAGAGGGGCCGGAGGAATCAGGATGTGCAATGGCCTGGAGATGTGCCAGTGCATGTCACGTTCCTGGACGATGAGGAATCTCCAGTAGGTTGAAAATGGGTCAGTGGAGCGATGAGGGCCCAGATCAGCTTGTGGCTGAATTTTTGAGACTTTTGAAAGCAAAATTCCTATTTTATTTTATAAGTGGTAGAGAGTTAACACAATTTTGTCTTTAGTGGAAGAGAGATTACAATGATTTTGCATCATACGTAGATGAATGGTGGAGATTTTGGGGTCTGAAGATTAGAAGTGAGAAGGACACTAGTCATATATCATGTTTTGCTTGGTGACCATTGGCAAGTGGCTTAAATTCTCTAGAACTAAATTTCCCTGAGCTTTGAAATGGAGGGTGTAGAATCTCTTTAGTGCCAATTGTTGGTTCCACAAAGACTTACCCACATGAGCAGTTGGGCCAGGTGATTTCTGAGGTCTTTGTCAGCTTTAACATTCTAAATGTTCACGTGTCAGAATTGTTCCCAAGCCTTTTCTTGTAGGTGTTGTATTCAAAATCTAATCCTTCAGCCTAGACTTCTGTTTTACCTTTGACCCTCGTACCTATCTGGAAATCTCAGAACTGTGCGTGCATCCCAAGAGTCCAGGGTTAAAGGACCTCTTTCTCTGTTTTGCAAAGCGAATTACTATAAACAGGGAGACAGAAACCATAAGCAGTAGTTCAGCAGTGGACTACATTCCTGAATTCTCAATCTGGGGCCCAGAAGACAGAAACTGTTGGGTTGGTACTGAAAGGAGCTAAAAATGCTGAGGGATATTGGCTTCACTGTGTAAGCAGGAAGTCAGTGTCAATGGAGGTGGTTTGTATGTTCCTAAACTAAGCCTTGTAGAAAGTTATGTCGACCTGGATATCTGAGAACTACTAATCATAGACACCCATGACAGAATAGGGATCTGATTTATGAGTCAGGGGGAGGGCCCTAGACCTAGAGTGGACCTTACAAAAATTTCTTCATGTCCTTCAGCATCTTATCAGTGGGTTTGTAGCTGGCATGGGAGTGAGTGAGGTTAAGTGACAGAATCTTGTTTTAGGAGAAACAGCAAATGGCCTTGAAGTCAGAAGACTCATGCTCAAGCTTTAGTACAATTAGATCCAAGTTGTGCATGTCTTCCAACAACTCAGTTAAGCTTTGTGAGCCTTGATTTTCTCATTTGCATAATGGGCATTATAATAATATTTACTTCACAGAGGGGTAATGAAGTTCACTTTTCAAAATGGATTCTTTCACTTATTTATTAAATTGATTCAACAAATACTAAAATCCTATCACGTGTTGATAATTGTACTGACATTAAAGATACAACAGTGAACAAGACATACAAAGCTCAATACTGTAAATTATAAATCACAGCGTTAATATTTCATACTATTATAGTGGGTCCAGAAATTTTATTCATGCCACACAGACAAAATGTAGTATCTTTCTTTCTGTATAATAGCTCTGGTCTTCCTTAGGAGGTCCCATGTGCTGGGAAGCTTAAAAAAAGATAACAGTAACACTGAATTTTATTCCAAACTAATTAACTTAGTCCTGACTGTAACCAAACTGCTTCTTTTTGTGTGCATTACTCTTTAGCTAAAATTGCCTAGTCTCTTGGGTTTCTGCTTTCCTTCCCCATTCTCCCCCTCCTTTCAAAAATAATATCTGGTGGTACTGACCTCATTGCAAGAGGGAGACACTGAAGTTTTGGATCCATAACATGTTCTCTGGATCCTCCTTCATCTTGGCTGGGGAGTGGCTGGTTTGGGTTACTCCTCAGGCAGAAGACCCTCAAGGTATACCAGCCCTGCTGAGGGCATCTGTTTTAGTCAACTTGGGCTGCTATAACAAATTCCGTAGACTGGGTGGCTTAAACAACAAACATGATTTTTCTCACAGTTCTGGAGGCTAGAAGTCCAAGATCAAGTTCCTGGTGAGAACCCCTTCCTGGTTTTAGTTATAGATGGCCACCATCTCACTGAGTACTCACATGGTGGAGAGAGACTGTCTCTCTCATGCCTCTTCTTTTACGGGCACTAGTCTCATTCAGAGGGCTGATCCTTAAAACTCCATTTCCTCCCAGAGGCCCCACCTCCAAGTATAATCACATTGGGAATTAGGACTTTAACATATGAATTTTGAGGGAACACAGACATTTAGTCCATAGCAACATCTACTGCTAAACTGCTAAAACTTATTGCTGCTGTTCTTGGTTCTCTCTCTCTCTCTCTCTCTCTCTCTCTCTCTCTCTCTCCCCTCCTCTCTCCCTTTTTCCTTCCCTCCCTTAGTTGATCAGGACCTCAAGTCCTCTCTGGAGGACATAGTCTCATATTGCCTCTCATGTGGTCTAGCTCAGGCAGTCTTCCCCTGTAATGAGAACCCAGCCATATTTTCAGTTAACTGCTGAGTCCTCTCATGAGGAAATACAGGAATTCCTAATTATTCACATCCCATAAGGACCAAGTCTTTGTTATGGGACAGCCCAGAGGAAGTCTGTTTGATAAGCCCCAAATTGAAAATAGAATACTCTACCCTCTGAACTCTGTTTCTCTCATACTTTTCTATGTTTCTAAAATATCTCGCCTCAAACAACACACACACACACACACACACACACACACACACACACACACACACAAACCCTGAACAGATTTTACATTGTCAAGAGTTAGGATTTGAACCTGACTCTCAAACCCATGCCATCATTTTATACAGAGTAGTCTTATTTGGAAACATGTGCTGGTATCATCAGGGTCATATATCAATAGATGTTTAGGACTGAAAAGCTCCTTGGAGGTCATTTATTTCATTTGAAGAATGAGGAAACTGAGATGCAGAAAAGGATGATTCACCCAGGGTGGCAGAGAACCTGCAGGCCTCTGCGTCTTCTTTCCTTGGGGCCATCAGCAGCTCCTACACACAGGAAGCTCTCACTGCTCAGGGCCCAGGCCCTTTCAGTTGTCTCTTCTCCTAAACAACACTTAGGATTTGAACGTCAGCTCCACCACTTACTGAGTAAGACCTCTTGCTGAAAGCTTCCAAGCCTCAGTGTCCTTATCTTTAACATGGTAAAATATAACATTTTAACTTGCAATTATTAGGATGAAAGGAGATAAACTATGCAAAATGCCTAGCACTGAATAGAATCTCAGTAAATAGTAGTTTCCTTCTTTCCCAGTTCCTTAGTGTTATTTCCTGGAACTCTCTCAGTTACTGGCTATGAAATTGTCTGCTGTGTCCATGGAGCCCTGCTTGACTCTGTGAACATTGCTTGACTCCTGGACTTTAGCCACTGCCAGCTTGGCCTTCTGATCCCTGGCCCCATCATGCAGCCTCCAGGACCATAGCCTGCCTGACCGGGCTTCTACCCTGGCATATGTTCTATCCCTCTTGACCAGCTGTCCAGTCTTGCTAGAACTTTATGCCTCTTGACCTACTGCTAGTCAAACGTTGTGACCTTGAGATCTGTGGTGAGCACTGTGAGGCATCATTTAAATTCCTCTTAAAGGAAGCCTCATTATCTCATTTCCTAGAAGTGCTCTTGATAGACAGCCTTCACATGTAAGCCCACAAGCCCCTTCAGGGATTGCCTCAGCTACACAGAAATGCCCAACCCAGAGCCATGCTCCTTCTCGGGGATTCCACATAAGGTGACTGTGGAGGCCCAAATTGGGATAACTCTGAAAGATCTTTCTAGCTCCTGAGCTCCTCAAGCATATAGCCAAGACTGCCCATGGGCATGTATCACAGTTCACTTTCCCTCTATCTATGAGTATTTCTTCTTCCTTCCCCTCCCTGCCATAGGTGTTGACCTTCCCCAGGGCTGGCTTGTGTCTTCCTTGTCCCAGTGAACTCCGTAAATATTCTGAGGGCTAATCTCATTTTTGCTTCCTGGTCCATGAACAAGGTCCCCTCAAATTGCATTCAGTTCCCAACACTATCAGACTATTAGTCCTATCCTTGTCCAGCAGACCCTGGACTGTCCCTGCCCACACCCTGGAATAATAGTGTATATGTGTGTATGCAAGTGTGAAAGAGACATACAGGGCCTTGCTGCTCTGGTACCACAGAACCCAAAGTCACTCGGAGACCCTCTCACAATTTTCTGTTCCTGGGTTGTGCCTGAGTGGTTTGAATGAAGTCAGCGATTAGTTGGACTTTCATCTGGAACAACCTCTGTTCTTCTTGCCTGTGCCTGACTCTGATAGGCCCTCAACACTAGGGGCACAAGGTTAAACCAGCCCTCCTTTGTACTGCAGCTATCACTATGTAGGGTGAGAGGCAGACATTGCGTAAATAAATTAGAGTAAGCAGTGATGAGTTCAACTAAAGAGACACTTTCTGCCCCAAGGATCTTGGATGGTAATGTTTTCCTGGCAGAGTCATTCTGCTGATTAACTGAAGCCACGTAGTGCCATGTCTGGCACAGACAGACAGTTATTGAATCAGATCGTCTATTTTGCAGGTTAGGAGATTGAGGGCCTGAGACATTAAGTGACTTGCTTAAGGTCCCATAAATAGTTGATGGCCAAGCTGGGACCAGAACTCAGGTCTCCAGATTTACACTCTATGACGTTTTGCACTATGCACTTTGCCTAGAGGGTA
Organism: Macrotus californicus; assembly: GCA_007922815.1. Classification (NCBI taxonomy): domain Eukaryota; kingdom Metazoa; phylum Chordata; class Mammalia; order Chiroptera; family Phyllostomidae; genus Macrotus; species Macrotus californicus. The sequence continues at coordinate 13,247 of VMDR010022300.1, forward strand.
AAATGTATGTGTGTGCCCCATCGGCTGGTATTGTTTTCAGACCTCGATTTTTGGAAAACTGGCTGTGTCCCTCACAGTTTAGGCACACTATATACCTGATTTCAGGTTGTGCTTTGCAAGATTTTTTGTTCTTTGCAGAAATACTGGGCAGTATTTCTGTTCCCGCATTTCATTCCCTCTTCACACTTAGTGGGATGGCAGAGAAGCATGAGGCCACAGCAGTGACATTTATATGAAAAAGACCCATTGTGCCCTTTATAAGGAACTGCACATAGCTCTAAGCCATACCGCTTTCCCATTCACCTTCCTCTGGGAGGCTCTGGCAGGAACCTGGCCCGCCAGAGGGAGCTGCCTGAGTCCTCAAACCGGGAATTATATTCCATAATTAAAATCAATAGCAAAACAGACACACAGCAGAAAGGTCACAGAACACAACAGAAAACTGTTGGGTAGCATATTGCCAGGTATCAAAATAGAGTTTTGAACTTTTCTTTAATCTGCAAATGCCTAAAGCCATCTGTGGGAGAGAGGCAATGTGCCAAGCTCCAGCCTCACTTGGGAAGGGTTTAGCTAAAGAGAAGCCTTCCTGCTGAAACCCTTCAAGGTCCAGCTTCTCTAGTCCAGCGTTGCCCCGTAACATGATCACCCTCACGTTATTAAGCCAGTGCCAGGCTGGAGTGAGCCCCTGGACCTGGAGAACTGTACACGGCTGTGTTCTGAAACCTTCACCTTGGCCTATCCGATGCTCTATCCCTTACGTGCCTCATGGAATCCCTGCTTCCTGAACTATTGCTGGCCTTACTTTTCCCTTTTTGATATGGTAATTGATTTTACTTTTTACAGCATTTTTCAGTCCTCAGATTATATCTGTTCTCACATCTCAGGCTCTACAGCCCTGGCCTAGACCAGCTCAGCCTCGGGAACTTTCCCAGAGCTGTCTCGTGTTCCTTGTTCAGTGCGACCAGACGACAGGGGCTTAGACGTGACTCCATCTTCTCCCCTCCAAATGCATTTCCAGGCGAAGTCTTCCTCCCTTGTTTAGACACAGAACACATATGCTGATCTTCTGTGGGCCAGGCATGGAGCAGGCCTGTGAGTATTCACATGTTATGTTCAATGCCTACAGGTTATAGTTAGATACAGACGATCTTAGAGTGAAGTGACTTTTCATTCTGTAGCAAGTCAGTGACAAAGTCAGAATTCAAGCCTCCCAGACCCATTCTTGCAGAGGCAATCACATAACTGCAATATGGCTCATAACATGCTGAATTTTTCAGTCAGATGGAATAATATGTGTATAGAGTCAGGAAGTCCATAATAGGAATATGACTGAAGCAGACTTTGTTAAATAACTGCTTGGAGCCAAAGGGTTTTTAGTTTGGAAATACTGGACCCGAGGCAAATAACCATTGTTATTGTGAACTTCATGGGTGACCCCCAGAGGACCCAGGTACAGTGAATCAGAACTTTGGTTTGTTTTTAAGCTTTTTATGGAAGTATAATATACAAACATAAAAGTGAATGTATGAATACATGGTTTGATTATTTTCACAGGCTGAACACACCTATGTTGCCAGCATCCAAGTCAAGAGACAGAACATTGCCATTCTCTCAGAAGCACTCCTTGTGCTCTCCATTCCCAATAACTACCACCCTGACTAGGTTCCACAACTTATCTATCCATATTTATGGCATTTGTGTACTTTGTGGTTTTGTATATTACATATGATATTGTAAGAATATTGTTGTAGATGTCTTCTGGAGCACATATGTATCTCTGTTGGGTATATGAGTATGCATATAGTATTAGTTTCAACAAGTTACTACAAACTTAGTGTCTTAAAACAACAAATTTATTCTCATACAGTGCTGGAGGTAATGGGTCCAAAATGAATCTTATGGGCTAAACTCAAAGTGTTGGCAGGGCTGATTTCTTCTGGCGTTTTCAGGAGAAAATCTGTTTCCTTGCTTTTTCTAGTGTGCAGAATTACATTCCTTACACCCATTGTCTTATGGCTCCTCCCTCCATCAAAGCTAGCGGCACCGCATCTTCAAATCTCTCTTTGCTTTTGTCTTGACGTTGCCTTCTCTTATAAGGACCCTTATGGTTATATCAGTTTCACTCAGATAATCCAGGATAATCTTCTCATCTCAAGATTCCCAGTAAATCACATCTGCAGTTTTTTTTTGGCATACAATGTAACATTTACAGGTTCCAGGGATCAGGATGTGGATATTCAGCCGCACACACACACACTCCACTTATAAATACAGCCAATACCACCAAGGGATGCTCCTACCACCGATGCATGAGAGTTCTGGTTGCTCATATCCTCATCAAATCTTAGCCTGTCGTACTCTTTCACTTTAGCCAGACCTCTTGTTCCTTCGTAGCTCACAAAACCATCTGGAAAGTCATACTTTCTTTGTCCACAGTCAGCCCAAGCCGCCCCCTCTAAGCACAATATTTCCTCCTCATTGCTGTTTCTGTTAAGGAAGAACATTTTTAAAAACGAGCTCTTCTACAAAGAAATAAGACTCCCTAGGAGATGATAAACATTTTGTCACCAAAAGCATTCAAGCAGAAGCTAGATAAATATTTGTAGGAAAGCCGAATAGACAGTTAGTATTGAATAGAGGTGTTGTCTTAGAAGAAGCCAGAGATTTGAAGTTGATGGACCTAGGTTCTGGCGTCTCCATGTCCAGTGTAACCATGACCAAGTTATGTAACTTCTGTGAACCTTAGCTTCCTTTTACAATGGCAATATTACCACTTTATGTGTTTGCTGAGATGCTCGAATGCTACGTCTTCCAAGTTACTTAGTCATATAACCGTTTCTGTAACATGGATATATATATATGTATATATATATATATATATATATATATATATACACACACACACACACACACACACACGTACATGTATATATATACACACATACACACACACACTGTATTTTGCCATGTATATATAATGTTCATTTTTTGCCCAAATTTTTGAGGAGAAAAATAAGGATGCACATTTTACATGGGG
>VMDR010022301.1:0-16280 GCA_007922815.1 Macrotus californicus
TTATTGCATTAGCTAGAACTCCCAGTACAGTGTTTGAAAGAAGTGGTAAGAAGGGACATTCTTGCACTGTGCCTGACCATAGGAGGGGAAACTTAGAGTTCCTTATCATTAAATGCCATGTTAGCTGTAAGTGATTTTTGTAGAAATTCTTTATCAAGTTGAGGAAGTTCCCCTCTATTTCCAGTTTAGTGAAAGGTTTTGTTGTTGCTTAATCATGAATGGGTGTTGGATTTTGTCAACTGCTTTTTCTATGTCTATAATATGATTATGTAACTTTTCTTGCTTAGCTTATTTATGTGATGGATTACATTAATTGATTTTCAAATGTTGAACCAGCCTTGCAAACCTGAAGTAAACCCCATTTGGTCGTGGTGTATAATTATTTTTATACACAGTCAGATTTGATTTGTTAATATTTTGTTGAGGATTTTTGCATCAATGTTCATGAGAAATATTGGTCTGTAGTTTTCTTATAATGTCTTTATCTGGCTTTGGTATTAGGGTAATGTAGGCCGCATAAAATGAGTTAGGAAGTATTCTCTCTGCTTCTTTCCATCTGGACCTGGCGCTTTTTTGTAACTACCTCAGGGAGCTGCAAAGCTTATCACTGCCTGTAACTTTTTTTACTTTTGAAAGTTATTAAATATTGCACATTTCTTTAATAGGCCTGTTCACATTGTCTACTACTTCTTATGTGAGTTTTGGTGAATTGTGTCTTTCAAGGAATTGGACCATTTCATCTAAGTTATCAGGTTTGTGGGCAGAGTTGTTCATAGCACTCTTTGCTTTCCTTTTAGTGTCCATAGGATCCATGTTGGTATTCCTTCTTTCATTTCTGACATCACTAGATTGCTTTCTTCCTGTGTACGGCCCATACTTTGTTTCTTTTTATGCTGAATATTGCTTTTTTTTAATAAAAGCTGGATTTTAACAATAACGTAATGTGGCAACTCTGAAAATCAGATTCTTTCCCTCTTCCAAAAGTTTGTTGTTATTGCTTGTTGCAGTAGTTGTTTATTTGGTGATTTTTCTGAATCAATTTTTAAAGTCGTACTTTGTCATGTGCAGCCATGATTGGGCAGAGATTTCTGAAATGCCTGGGACAAATAAATCTCCCAGTCTTTGCCTAGGGCCTTCCTGTGCATCATGGGGTGTGTGCCATCAACATTTGTCAAGGCAGTTTCTAGCTCTGATTCAGCATTCAGTTTCTGTTTGTGCAGACCTTCAAGGTCAGACAGAGCTGAGAACTACAGCCTTCTCATTTTTTTTAAAATATGCATATACATTACACATGCATGCAGCATCTAAATGCCCAGGTTATACTGGAACTTTCCAAGGTCTCTATGGACATCTTTTCCCTCAGCTTTTCCTTTTAAATGTTTTCATTAGTCTTTTGTTTGTCCCATCTGTTATCCTCATCCAGGCAACCATGAAGCTAAAACACTTGCTTATAATTGTTCCTAACAAATACTCCCTGACCTGGGGGAGACCTGGAGCACTGAGTGAGCTCCAATCAGCCTTGTAAGTGGGGTCTTCCAGGAAACTATCAGACAGATCAAATAATTATAATTCTCTGGAGATGAGGCTTTGAAATTTCTTTAGATCTGTTCCTCTTCCTCTGGTATTAGGAATACAGCCTACTATTTTTCAGAGCTGCTGCTGGGCTAGAAAGTAGAGGGTGAGACTAACATAGAGTTGAAATGCCACAGAGTCAACTGTTCTCATCGAGATTCAGCCACTTTCTTGAACAGACTCTTCCCAGGCTGCTGCAAGCTTTTGGTGAATTTCCAGAGTTCTGAAAAAGCTGACTCTATTTCTGCCAGGGTTTTTTTTTTCTTTTTTGCTTTTATGAAAGGGTAAATATGCAGAGTTCCTCACTCTGTCATCTTTGCAGATGCCACCGCCACCCTCATCCCTAGACTGTCCTGTTAAGCCTTTTGATTAGTTGATTGTTAGCTGCTTCCTCAGGCAGCTGCAAAACTTATCAGTGCCTGTAACTATTTTTGACTAATTTTCCCTGAGGAAATGGCTTTTTGCCTTGTTTGAGCTCCCAATCAGATCAAATACAGACAGCTTTGCAAGTGATGCCTCCCAGGGAAGCACAAGATAGCTCAAATGAGGACAATTCTTTGGGAATGACGCTTTGAAAAGGTTCCAGCCCCATTTTTATCCTTCAGGGCTCTCAGGTTGCTGCATTTCACTGCAAATTCAGGCTCCTACTTTTCAAGGCTGCCACAGAGCCGGGGTGGGGGCGGCGTGGGGGTGGAACTAGGGCAAGTTGAAATACCACAAAGCAGACCGTTCTTATAGAAATTTTGCTGTTTTTCTTTCATAAATTGTTTCCTACTTTGCTGAAAGCATTTGGTTAATTTCTAGAGTTCTGAAATAGTTAATTTCAACCACTGTTGGCTGTTCTCTCATCTTTTTATGGTAGAGAGAGTGTTCAGAGGCCCTTGCTTTATCAGTTTGGGTGTCGTTACCTCACTAATTGCACTGTGACATAAAGCCCTCTCTTCTCTCTTTGTGCCAGCCAAGTGGGCGAAGCCCTTTAGCCCCGTGTATACAAGTAACAGATACCCATTCTTGGTGGGCAAGACCACGGTGAAGGTCCCCATGATGCACCAGGTGGAGAAATTTGCTTTCGGGGTGGACCCAAAGCTGAACTGCTCTGTGCTGCAGATGGACTACAGTGGAGATGCTACAGCCTTCTTTGTCCTCCCCATCCAGGGCAGGATGAGGCAGCTGGAACAGTCCTTGTCATCCAGGACACTGAGGAAATGGAGCCACTCACTCCAGAAGAGGTGGGCACCTGTGTCCGTTTGCTGGGGCCTGAGGCTGGTGATGGTGTACAGCCAAGGGTGGGGAAAGACCGTTTCTTGGCCTTGTGGGCATCGTCTAGGAGAAAAGACAGGCTCGGGGATAACTGTAACTTAAGAAAGACAAAGGTCCATGCCTTGGGGAGGCAGGCAGAGTGCTGAGGAGCTTCTGGGCAAAGAGACCACTTTCAGCTGGGGTTGATGGAGCCTTCAGGGAGGGGGCACCTTTGGCCACAGGTATGGACAGAACATGAAGGTATGGGTAGGACACAGGGGCTTGAAAGGGCAGACTTGGTAAAGGAAACAGCACTAGTGAAGATGTAAAGGTGGGGACCAAGGGACATGGTAGAATGCTTCAGCGGCTTATTCTCTCCTAAGATTGCAACCGGGACTCGAGAGAGGCAGAGGCTGGAGGTGGAGGTGGGGTGTCTGTACAGAGAGAGCCGAGAGAAGGTGAGGATGGCCGCGCCGCCCAAAGCAGGGAAGAGAGAACTGTCCATTGTGCTGGATGTCACGGAAGTCCATCGATGAAGTGTCCATCCAACACTTTTGTGCTTTCATTTCTGTGACTCATCAAGTACCTGACCCTGGGCAAAGCACTAACACTCAGCTTTCCCGTCACCGAAATGGAGACAATGCTCATGAACGTGTCTCAAATGAGGCCTGATGCAGAGTAAATGCTCAGTGAGCATGGGCTTCTCACTCTCAGTTCAGGGAAACCATTATGGAGGAAGAAAAAGTGTGCCAAACTCCAGGGCTGTGCCGTGTAGCATGGCAGCCACCAGCCACATATGGTTATGTAATTAAAATTAAATAAAATTTAAAGTGTGCTTCCTTGTGGGCACTAGTCATGTTTAGGTTGCTCGGTAACCACGTGCGGACCTAACCACACTCAGAGATTAGCAGGGTTTGTCTCAAGGAGGGGTGGTTGGTGGCACTCTGGTCCAGGTGAGGTCGGCTCACTTCTGTCACTGCCCAGCACATCCCAACAGTCTCTGCCATAGGCTCCCTTGCTGAGCCCCCTTCTCTGCTCTGTCCCCTACTTCAGGAGGGGGCCTAGTTTTCATCTCTTACATCTTCAGGGCTGAACTTGCTCATCCAGTGGGCTTACTTCCAGAGCAAGCTGGGCTGGTTGCCTGGGATGTGTTGACCCTGAAGCAGCAACCAGTGGGAAAAGAGCCTACTGAAATGCCAGCTAGAAACAAAGATGGGGGCCCAGGGCCTGTGACCTCACCCCTTCCTTTCCCTTTCTCCACAGGTGGATAGAGGTGTTCATTCCAAAATTTTCCATTTCCACCTCCTACGACCTAGAAACCATTCTCCCGAAGATGGGCATCCGGGACGCTTTTGACAAAAATGCTGATTTTTCTGGAATCACAAAGAGAGACTTCCTGCAAGTTTCCAAAGTGAGTTGGTCGCTGAGAATATTTGCAGGAGAGCCTGGGTTGGAAGGCCCTGTGGAGACTGACTAATGGAGCACTCTCATCTCACTGATAAGGAAACTGAGTGCCCAGGAGGTGAAGTGACGTCTCTGAGCCAGAAATAGGGCCGAATGGCATGGCTGTCAGGCCTGGTGCTTTATGGCCATCATACCCCTGAGGCATGGCACCTTTTCTCCCTCGTCCAACAAGTGTTCCTGAGGTTCAACTGCAGTTCTTGGAGAACCAGGCAGGGGCACGCCTGGCCCCAGACCTTGCCTTCCTGGAGCACAGGTCCTCATGCTGAGGTCATAACATGGCTGCTCATGGGACATTAGTCCCCCCAAAAAAGAAAAACAGGAAAAGAGAGAGCTGACTTCTAAAATGTAGGATGTTGGACCTAAAAATTTAGATTTCTGATTCCCTTGAAACAACTCATTAACCCAATTCCCACATAGTGAGTCCAAACCTCTGTACAGTGGCCACCCACTGGGGCTGGGCTGTGAGCGCCCCCTTTAGACAGAGGATGCCCTCAGAGTTCCCCATGGACCCCATGCTCTTATGAGAGGTCTTCTTGTCTCATTGGGGTTCCCTGTCTTACCCCTGCCTGCATATGGGTTTCTGATCCCTGACCTAAAACTTGTTGTGATAACAGATCATAATGGTCAGGGGTGGTCCTGGGCCACTGAAGGGGACCTTGGTCATTGGTATCTGGGAAGGATGCAGGGAGATCCCACAGGCAGACAATGAGCACTGTGGGCCTTTCCCCCTTATGTGCTCACGTGCACATGTGGAAAAGAATGGCCCTAACTGTTGGGGGATCCCAGGCACCTGAAGCTTCACAGCACATGAACCCCAGGTGAAGAATCTCTTCTCTAGAAGAACAAGGAGGGATGCGATATTCCGTAACGCCTAACCCGTGTCTCCTGTGCAACACCGTAGCACTTACTCTGGTACCCACACTTCATATGATCTCCATCAATTCATCAATAACTGTAGCACTTACTCTGGTATCCACTGTTCATATGATCTCCTTTAAGTCATCAGATAATCCCGTGGGATACATGCAATTATTACCAGCCTTTTCCCCATTTGGAAAGTGAAGCATGTGGCATCTAAATAACTTTTACAACAGTAAGTGGCAGAGCCGGGACTCAAACCTAGGTCTCTCTGGGCTGTCTGTGTAACCATTCAACGCCATGCCTAAGGGCCAACTGCCCAGCAGCAGCAGCAACCAGAGCTGCAACTGAACAAATCTCATGCCAGGCGTGTCGTGCAATCTCGAAGCTGACTGAGGTGGGGGACGGGTAACCCTATTCCCAGACAAAACACCAACTCTCAGTTTCTGAAAAGTGTTGATGTTGTCCTTCCCTTGGCAGGCTGCCCACAAGGCTGTGCTGGACGTCAGAGAGGAGGGTACTGAGGCGGCGGCGGCCACCGCCACCCAGTTCACAATCCGATCCAAGGATGGCGCCTCTCACTCCATCTGCTTCAATAGGTCCTTCCTGCTGCTGATTGTCAACAAAGCCACGGGGACAGTGCTCTTCCTGGGGAAAGTGGTAAATCCCACTGAGTTCTAGGCGGGAACAGGCCTATGGACGGATGAGACATTAACAATGCACAGGAAGTGTGCCCCTCCTGTTCTGAGGTTCCCGGACCCCAGCAGAGCTGCATTTACTGCCCGGATGCCACTTCTGGGGCTCAGTCGTCAAAAGGCAGCAGAGTTGTGGGTCACAAACCAAAGCCTGTGAGCTGTGCTCTTTCCCGCAAACCTCCCAGGTAACTGGCTTCATGGGGCATTTCTGGGTGGCACATTTCCATTCCTTAGCACCCTGGGAGTGGTCATGTATAGGCCAGTCACCTTTATTGCAGAGTGACAGGGATAAATTTAATTAACCTAAAATGTGAATTGGGCCAGCAACAGCACTCCCCCATGCCTCCGGGATTTTGATTTGAAAATGGTCTAATGGTTAACTCATAATGGCCAGAATGTCACTATGTGACATTTTAGTGTGACATTTATGTGACATTCTGTTGATTGAATTTGTCCATTCATTCAACAAAAATGTACTGAGCACCCAACTCTGACAAGGAATGAATTAGACAGACAAGGTCTTCGGTTTTTGGATCTAGATGGGGCGCTAGACCACCACGATAAAACCAAGCCTTTAAACAAACGTGACTCCTCTGGGTCATGGTAAGTGCTGTGAAGGTACAGGATAGGGTGATGGGAAAGGGGGGCACAAGGCGCGAGGGGGTGTTTCTGTGAGCACCAAGGCTGAGTCTGGAACTCCAGGCGCAGAGGGAGGCTGCCTCGGCTGCAGGGGTGGAGCCAAGGTCAGACCGTGTGAGCGGCTTTTGGCCAAGGAAAGGAGTCTAGGTCGGTGGGAGGTGCCACTGAACCTGTAGAGCTTCTCAAACGCATGGGTAGTGAAGGCCTTTCTGGGCGTACGCATCAGTTTTCCATCCAGACCAGTCAAGGCTGGCTGTCTTCTTGGCTATGACACCGGCGCATGTGCACACAGGGGCCTCTGGGTGCTCAGCCTCCCTCCCCTGCTGCTTTGGAGCAACCAAGGCCTGGCCCCTTTGGTCTGATTCCTCAGAGCCGCATGTGGGGCAGTCGACCGCGGGGATTCCAAGCAAAGCTCCTGGTGCCACCCTTCCCGCCCCCACGCCTGCCGAACGAGCTGCCTGGGCTCCTTCCACATCACCTTCCATTATCAAGGGTAACTCCTGCAGCCTCCAGTGGGGCCCCCACAACCACCAGATCCAGAGACTCCTTTTCATGGGGGAGGGTACCTCACCTTGGCTTTCCTGAGCTCTTACACAGAGAAGAAGAAGAGAGGAGTTATGCTAGAGAGCTGGAGAAGCCTCAGGGGCCCCTCACACTCCCACCTCACTCACAAACAGGAGACCAGAGACTCAAAGAGCCAGCACAGCTCACCCAGGGCAAAGTGAGAGCCGAGAGCCGGGGGCAGATATGGAGGCTGCAACGCCTCCTGGGCCACCTCACTCTGTGCCCAGGGCTCTGCCCTCGGGCTCACCAGGTAGGTCACAGTGTCTCTGTTGACAGGATCATATGATTTTTATGATTTTCACCCTTCATGGTCACCAGGTGAGAAGGGTGTGGGGGATGGGCCAAAAGGCAAAGAATTAAGAAGTACAATCTGCCAGTTAGTAAGTCACCAGTTGTGAGGATGTCAAGTACAGCACCGGGAATGCAGTCAGTAATACTGTGGTGACTCTCTGCGGTGCCAGGTGGGCACTAGACTTATTGGGGGCATCACTTTGTAAGATATCTAATTGTCTAATTGTAAATAAACGTTGGGCATCTGAAACTATTGTATGTAATGATAACTTTAAGATAAAAATAAATAAATTCATTCCTGTGTTTGGTACTGGACTTACGGGGGATCACTTTGTAAGGTATATATATAATTGTCCAATCATATATAAATGTACGTCTGAACCTATTGTATGCCCATGATAATTTAAAAATAAAAATGAGTAAATATGTTCATCTCTGTGTTTGGTAGTTTGGCAAATGTCCACATGCAGAAACCAGCCCTCCTTTCCCATCAGGAACACCCTGGGTAAGACCCAGCTCCTGGACCAGGGCACGTGCCCCGGAGAAGAGTGGCCCACAGTGACACAAAGGAGATGGCAGGGGTGAAGAGCTGGCTAAAGCTACTTCCATCACTGACATGCTTAGTTCCTTCTCGTCACCTTTGGGAGTCCCCAGGAGTCAGGGGTGCATGAGGGCTGTCAGCTTTCCTCCCCACCGCCTGTCTCCCAGGGACATGTCACGTGCCTGTCAGCCAGGGTGGCCGCCCAGGCCCATTCAGACTTGTATTGTCCTCGACACAAAAACATCATAAACCGTGTTCTCAGTGAGGGTGCCTCTCCTTTGCATGTGTTTTGAAATGGGCCCAGGGTGTCAGATCTGGTAAGATGCCAGGCCCAGGACTTCTGGCCAAGATGGAGGCATAGGTGGACACACTGTGCCTCTTTGCACAACCAAAAGACGGGCAACAACAAATTTAAAAACAAAAACCAACCAGAACTGACAGAAAATCAAACTGTATGGAAGTCCGACAACCAAGGAGTTAAAGAAGAAACACTCACCCAGACCGGTAAGAGGGGTGGAGACGGGTAGCCGGGCAGAGAGGACTCAGGGCAAGGTGGCGGCTGGTGGACCGAGTGGTCCCACACCGATGTGTGGATAAATCAAGTGGAACAACCAGGGAGTGAGATAGACCGCACAAACCAGGGTTCCAGCGCCGGGAAATAAAGCCTCAAACCTCTGACTGAAAACACCTGTGGGGGTTGAGGCGGCGGCAGTGGGAGAAACTCCCAGCCTCACAGGAGAATCCGTTGGAGAGACCCACAGGGTTCTAGAACGTACACAAGCCCACCCACCCGGGAATCAGCACCAGAAGGGCCCAATTTGATTGTGGGCAGTGGGGGAAGTGACTGAAAACCAGCAGAGAGCTGAGTAAGCAGCATTGCTCCCTCTCTGACCCTCTCCCCACACACAGCATCACAATGCAGCGACGTGGGTGGCCCCGCCCTGGTGAACACCTAAGGCTCCACCCCTTACTACATAACAGGTGCACCGAGACAGAAAAAAATGGCCCAAATGAAAGAACAAATCAAAGCTTCAGAAAAAATACAACTAAGTGACAAAGAGATAGCCAACCTATCAGATGCACAGTTCAAAACACTGATAATCAGGATGCTCACAGAATCGGTTGAGTTAGGTCTCAAATTAGATGAACAAATGAAGGCTATGCTAAGTGAAATAAAGGAAAATGTATAGGGAACCAACAGTAATGGGAAGGAAACCGGAACGCAAATCAACAATGTGGACCAGAAGGAAGAAAGAAACATTCAACCAGAACACAATGAAGAAAAAAGAATTCAAAAAAATGAGGAGAGGCTTAGGAACCTCCAGGACGTCTTGAAACGTTCCAACATCCAAATCATAGGGATACCAGAAAGAGAAGAGGAAGAGAAAGAAACTGAAAACTTATTTGAACAAATAATGAAGGAGAACTTCCCCAATCTGGCGAAGGAAATAGACTTCCAGGGAGTCCAGGAAGCTCAGAGAGTCCCAAAGAAGTTGGACCCAAGGAGGAACACACCAAGGCACATCATAACTACATTACCCAAGATTAAAGAGGAGAGAATCTTAAAAGCAGCAAGAGAAAAGGAGACAGTTACCTACAAAGGAGTGCCCATAATAAGACTGTCAGCTGATTTCTCAAAAGAAAACTTTCAGGCAAGAAGGGGCTGGAAAGAAGTATTCCCAGTCATGAAAGGCAAGGACCTACATCCAAGATTACTCTGTCCAGCAAAGCTATTGTTTAGAATGGGAGGGCAGATAAAGTGCTTCCCAGATAAGGTCAAGTTCAAGGAGTTCATCATCCCCAAGCCCTTATTATATGAAATGTTAAAGGGACTTATCTAAGAAAAAGAAGATCAAAAATAGAAACAGTAAAATGACAACAAACTCACAGTTATTAACAACCGAACCTAAAACAAAAACAAAAACAAAAACAAACTAAGCAAACAACTAGAACAGGAACAGAATCACAGAAATGGAGATCACATGGAGGGTTATCAGCAGGGGAGTGGGTGGGGACAGAGGGGGAAAAGGTACAGAGAATAAGAAGCATAAATGATAGGTAGAAGATAGACAGGGGGAAGTTAAGAATAGTATAGGAAATGTAGAAGCCAAAGAACTTATATATATGACCCATGGACATGAACTAAAGGGGGGGAATGCAGGTGGGAGAGGGTGTGCAGGGTGAAGGGGAATAAAAGGGGGTAAATGGACAACTGTAATAGCATAATCAATAAAATATATTTTTTTAATTGAAAAAAAAAAAAAAAGATGCCAGGCCCAGAGACAACTGCCTTTGGAAGATCTGCACTTATTTCTCACAGTTCCCAAGAGGACAGTGCGCCACCCCACACAGGGTCATATGAAGAAACACCTGGGCTGGTCAGGGGCAGGAAGACTGAGGGAAGATGTGGGTGGGGGGAGCCTTTACTACTAAGTGGCAGGAAGGACGTAGGTGGGCAGGTCCCCTCTGGGGCAGGAAGCAACACACTGAGGTTGAAGCTTGTGGTTGGGGGATTTGTAATGGGATTTTCACAGTCCTGTGAAAATACACCAAAGATGTAGACATAAGTAGTTTTGGTCCTTAGTTTCACCCATGATTTCAAGATGCCAAATCATCAATCACAGAATATCAAAAATGATTATCACAGAATTGCATGGCCATTTCACTCACAACGGAAGTGACAATATTCTATGGGCAGATTCAGCTAACTGTCTAATTAGAGCCAGGTGACAAAACCTGCAAAGAGCATCTACACAAATGAAGAAGGAACAGGTTCAGAGTGCTGAGTCCAGCATACCACGCACGGGCTATTCACACGGGGACAGAGTTGTGTGTACAATGTCTCTGCCCAACCCACACTTCTTACACACCAGTCATTTCATCAACTGGAAAATCATCTTCAACCGCCCCTGAGCCTTGGTAGTTCTGACTCTCCAGCTAGAGTTCTAGGTCAGCCTCGTGTGATTCCAGTTGGCTGGCGCTCTGGAGCTCCTAGCTGCCAGATCTGCAATCTGGGCTTCCCATCAGAATCCTCCTTTCTGATGCTAACAACCCCCTGTGGTGCCTACGGCTAATCAGAGTCCACAGTTGTTAACTCACTGGCCCTTTGAAGTAGATACGAACAAGTACCACCTCTGTCCTGTCTGTGCAGGATTATTTTAAGTACATCATAGACAGACCACCCAGGACACTCCGGCGGCAAATGCCCAAGGAAAGAGGTAGCTATTTGAATCAGCGCTTACAGAGTGAGGTCCAAGGAGGAGAGGCCTGGGGACGGGCTGTAGGAGCTGCCTGCAGAAGCAGCACTGCAGGGGAGCTAAGCTCAGAGACGAGTAAGAGGGATTATTCTGGAAATGTGGAGGAAGTGGTGTGGCGGCATAGCTGGACGGAGGAAGGCCTGGAGAGTGTGCTTGTGAGCATCACATCCAGGCAGCTCCGGGCGACAGCAGGAGGCAAGGTGCTCACAGAGGGGGCCCAGGGCCGTGAGTACATGGAGTGGAGGGGGTTCAGAGAGGGTAAGTGGGATCTAGTGTCCCTCACACTAAAAGGTGCTTTCAGCTGGTATTCTGTCCTAACGTCCCACGTGCTAAAGGGTGTCCACAGAGGATGTGAGGGGCCTAGTGTCCTGCCTGCTGCAGGAAAGTGAGCTGTGTCCTGTGAAACAAGGTGATCGGCACATTAAGAAAAAGACTCAGAAGCAGTAGGCACCCGGCTCAAGTCTGTCAACGCAGCAAAGGCTGTCTGCCCGAGTAGCCACGGTGAGCTGGGCCACTTCACACACTTGGTGCCTTCGTGGAGGGCCCGGGTCGACTTTCCCCTGGCTCTGGCAGTGGAGTTGAAGGTAAGATGAGTTAACGTTCACGATAAGAGTGCATTTTTATGTCTCTTATGACACTGGACAGGATGCACAGGCAAGGCATCTGTGAGCTGAGGTCAAAGAGGTCCACTGTACGAAGGGAACCCAGCATCCCCAAAGAAGTGATGCTCCACCCTGTTTCCTACCACTGGTGACGTGATCTTACATGTCAGTCTGGCTGGGCAATGGTACCCACCTGTGCCACCAAATATTATTCTGGATCTTTCTGTGAGGGTGCTTTTAGAGATTAACACTTAAACTGGTTGGAAAAGTTGACTGTCCTCCAGAGAGTGGGTGGGCCTCACCCAATCAGTTGAGGTGCTAATAGAACAAAGACCGACTTCCTGCAACAAGAGGGACTTCTTACCAGCAGGCGGCCAGGTGGCCTTTGCACTTGACCTGCAACAGCTCCTCTTCCTGATGGTCATCTCTCAAAATCACGAGAAAACCAGTCCCATAAAGCTCTGTCTCTGCCTCTCCCTTCTCTCCCTCTCCTGTCTCTGCTTGCCCTGGGCCGGCCACTGCCCGTGTACAATCACATTTAGTTCCCACCACAGCTCTGCGAGGTGGGCTCGATTGCAGCAGGGTCTGGAATAGAATCCAAGACAAGGACCCAGAGAATCCAGAGCAGTTCCTTCTCCCCCTACCCTGCCCAGAGTTACTGCAAAGGGCTGGGTAGTGTGTCTGCCAGCCGAGAGTCAACTGTTCCTCTCAGGTGAGAAAGAAACTCTGGCCACAGACCTCAATCCTGCGTATTCACACTATAGGGGTCTTTATAAAATGCCCATCTCAGCACCGTTCTGGACCCAGGGGTCGGGTCTCCAACATTGGTAGAGGTAGCAGACTCCATCAGTGGCTAGCCCAAATGTCCTTGGCCTTCACCTCTCCAGCACACACTGTCTGAGTCCTACCTTGAGCATCCATGGCTTCCGACCTGGGGCTTTTCCGTGCCCCACACCCCGACAGGCCAGGGCCCAACCAGTCCCCTTGTAGAGTCAGACTCAGCCTCTGGGAGCCCGTATGTTTTATAAGTGCCTCGCGACTGGGACCACTGTCTCTTTTGCTTTATGGGTCCGATTAGTCATTCTTCTTAACAATGTTTTGTTTTTTATCATAAATAAGACACGTGCTTTTTGTGAGAAATTAGGGGAATACGAAAATCTACAAAGAAGAACTTAAGTCACCTCGATTCCATCACCTAAAGATTCGCTCATAAAAAGTACTCATTTAGTTCCAGGCTTTGCTCTAGATCAGCGGTATCCAACCTTTTGGCATCTCTGCGCCACAGTGGAAGAAGAGTTGTTTGGGGCCACATATTAAATACACTGTGACATGTGATCACAAAAACATCTCATAATGTTTTAAGTAAATTTACAGTTTTGTGCTGGGCCACACTCACAGCCACCCTGGGCTGCATGCAGCCCGTGGGTTAGACACCGCTGTTTTACCTCTTGGGTGATACATGGATGACCAAGCCTCAATGATCCATTTTATGGGGCTTTCGGTGTGGCCACAGGGAAGAGTTCACTCTATTTTCTGAATTTCCTTCCAGTCTGTCCTCTGTATATGGACCATGGCTTGTTGGAAGTGTTAGGAAAGTACTGAGCGGTGTGGTGTGGAGGGAAGGGCTTCGGCGGGGGTGTGGCCTCACCACCAGGCCACAACAAAGTCACTGAACTTGGAAGAGCCTCCATTTCCCATCTGTAAAGTGGGGACGGCTGTGCCTTTCTCAGTTTCTTCTTCCCAGTGTCATTGAGAAGCAATCGACACGCATCGCTGTAGGAGTCGAAGGCGCACAGCACAGTGGTTTGGGCAGCTCCTGCTCTGCGTTGGTGACCGCAGCAGGGCTGGTTCACATCCCGCATCATTATCGTGAAGGGGGTCCTTCAGGGGCGCTGCCTGCAACACACAAAGCACCCAGAGGATGGACAGCAGCTGCGCCATGACCCCCTGCCATCAGCGCTGAGTCAGGGTCTGCTCAAACCCGGCTGGGGACAGAGTCACAGCTCACCGTGGGCAGGACAGGCAGGCAGGGCAGGCACTTTGAAAAAACAGGTCCCTTCCTGTTTGCTGCACGTCGTCTGCACTCGGGTTCCAGGAACTGACCTGACAAATATTGACTAGGCTGCTGCGATCTTCAAAATCGTTCTCCTGTGGGTCACAGGCAATGTGGTGCTGAAGACCCAGGGCCCAAGCCCCGGCTCCTGGAGGTGAGTACCTGCGAACGCAGGGACAGAGGCAGGCGTGGCAGCCGCCTCTCTCTCTCTCTCCACCTGTCCCCTCGGCTTTGGCAGCAGGGATGGGAGAACTCAGTCCCCTAAGGAAAACGTCACGATGCACGGCTTCTAGGGCTTCTAGTGGGAACTTCAGGTTGTAACTAACCTTGTACGAAAAAAAACTTTGTCTTCAAAAATTTGGGGGAGGAACTTCCAGTATTCCTGGCAGTCAGACAAGAAAACAGAACCACACAGCCTAAAGCAAAACAGCAACCACGCTGCAGCACACCCACTGGAACCTCTGCTACGTAACGGGGGCCACCCGAGCCTGGTCTGGACTTTGGGTCGTGCTCCCACCTCTGAACGGTTCCTCCACACATATGGCGGGGCCATCACACCTGTGTCCTAAGGGTTCTCATAAGGATTTAATTAAATGACATGAAGCAAGTATTTCTCAACAGGTGGCACATGGGCAGGGCCATTCTTTATCACCCACGACTGCTTGGCATTTCCAGAGCTTTCTCTCTCTCGCTCAGCTCCAGTCACAGCCCCTTCTCCCATCTCCCCCTGCATGTTAGAGCATCTCTGGCTGGGGACCAGTGATACAATAGGCCTCATGTCCCCACCACAAAATAAACAATAAATGGGAATATTACTATCATTAATGGAGTTCTTACTTTTCCTCTGGGATCCTTCTGGAAGAGGAAGGAAGAAATGGGATAGAATTGTACCCAGCCTTGGGAGAAAGGGGGGAAAATTGGCATTGCACACGCTCCCTGTGCAGGGGACCTCACACATTGCAAGGCTTGTAACCCGCCCCCCAGGGTAGGCATTATCATTTGCATTTTGAAATGGGGGCACGGCAGGTCGGAGAGCGTCCTTTGCACGGTGTCGCACAGTGAGTGGCTGCAGAGCCTTGCTCCAAGCCCCAGCCCCCTGCTCACAAGTCAGTCCTCTTTGGGAACTCGGTCCTGGGGCAAGTCTGGGAGCGCTTGGTGCGCAGTAGGTAGAAAGTGGAGGTGAGCTCAGTGGCCCAAAAGGAATAAGCCGGAAGTAGTTTTGTCGTAGCTGTATGCCTGAGGTTCCCCAGAGGCCAACCAGTTTCTAAACTGCTCTGCTCCTTCCCAACCCCCCTCAAAAGAAAGGCCAAGGTGAACGGAAAGGGTCACTGAGTGAGGCCACAGCGAGCTGTGGTGGAGGCGGCAAATGTGGCCTCGGGAAACAGCCTGCGGTACTTTGACCAGCACACGAGTTTCGACATAACTGACAGCGAGGTCTCAGTGACCCCTCCGCACCACTGGCCTTCGGGGCAGGGTGGGGGATCTAGAGCCCCTGGCACGACAAACCTCCTGCAGAGATATGGTCTCTCTCTCACTTTCCTGGGGTTTGTGACTGGGCCAGAGGCCACTGGTCTGGGCAAAGGGTGGTGATTAAGACACAAACATTATCAGGACAGACAGACACGGAGGCTAGTCGGCAGTGAACAGCCACTGTGGGATGGGACAGAGGGGCTGTCAGTTCTGAAGGGAGCAGGGACAATACTCTCCTTACTGGAGACAGCGTGGTGTGGGGAGTGTGAGTGGCAGTGTGGCAGAGTGTGCCCTGTGAGCACGGGGGGCTTTGTGGAGACCCCGAGAGGGATAGGGGGACACCAGAGAGGGGCAGAGTGAGCAGACAGGCCTTGTCTGCACTGCAGTTTCACCTCGAGCTGAGCTGCATCCCGGCCCGAAGCAAGGGGTGTCCTGCGCTGCACCCCTCCGACCCCCTCGGGGTGGAGTGAAGGCACTCCTGGCACACGCACAACTTAGAGCACAAGACACACCGCTGGTTCGCTAGGGCTGCCGTTACAGCGTGCCACAGACTGGGCGGTTTCGACAATAGAATTCTATTGTCTCCTGGTTCTGGAGGCCGCAAGTCCAAGGTCAAGGCATCAACAGGGCCCTTCTGAGGTGGAGGGCGGATCCCCTCCAGGCCGCTCCCCAAGCTCCTGGCCGTTCGCTGGGATCTTTGGCTTCCGTGGCTCGTAGGTGTCTGCCTTCATCTCATGTGGCGTTCTCCTGGGTGTGTGTCTCTGTCCTCATGTCCCCCTTTTATAAGGACACTAGTCCTATCAGATCAGGGCCCATCTAATGACCTCAACTTATTTCATCTGCAGTCACCCCATTTCCAATCGAGATCACACTCTGAGATAAACGGGCCTAGGACTTCAGCATATGAACCTGGGGTGAGAGGCGAAGCTCGACCCGTAACAGAAACCTGCCCCACCCCTGCTTCAACTAAGATGCAGTGTAAACCACCCATGTGACCAGAGGAGCTGGTGATAACAAGTCCGATGGAGGCAGAGT
>VMDR010022302.1:0-16297 GCA_007922815.1 Macrotus californicus
GTCTTTATCAATTTCGGGTTAGGGATCATTACATATTGACATTGTGGCATTAATGTTTTACAGGAAATAAAACAAATGCAAAATCATATCAGAAATGGGATTTTCATTACCTTACTGAGAAATTAGTACTTCCAAAGAGTCATTAATAGAACACCAAGCAATATTTTAACTAAGATTTTTTTCAAGTTCTCAACAAGGCATGTTGCAAGTGAACTGTGAATGGTAATTGTGCAGTTCATTTTTTAGGACACTTCCTAAATGACATACAGAAGCCCAGTTTTCCTATGCAGAAAATGGGAACATCTATGGTTTGGGTTAAAAACTCATCTTTGGTAGTGCAATGTGAAAAGAGAATTGCTCAGTTTTGGAGTTGCTCATGTGGCAGAGGGCTCCACAGCGTATTATTTAAGCACAACGTAAGAAGCGTTTGTTAAGCGGGACCTCATGCCACTGCCCCCTCATTCATAGGGTGAAGTCAATCATGGCAAGCTCTGGACAACTCCAAAAATAAATGATAATATAATTTCATTTCCCTTTGAGTTATTAATGCCATCTTTGGTTTAGAAAAAGGAAATCTTATTGATCAACTTACCAACTCTGACATAGGATCTAAATCACGATGGAATGTCAAACGTCCCATTTTGCTAACTAAACTCACTTCAAAGCAAGAGTGAACTAGGAATGACCATAAGCATGACTATAAGCATCAAGCCCACTTTGAATTTCCTTTGAGTAAATCAGAAATGGCTAACAGGCAAGGGAACTTCGATCTGAGAACTAATTTCTGTTTTCCTGTTCTTTGGGTTCTGGTTCTGAGACTAACAACTGGGGGGGGACTGGAAGACACAAGGGAAATCTCTCAAGTCATAATAAAACCTAACTCCTTTCACTAACACTGCTTTCTAAGGGGTTCCTTGCCAGTGTGAAAGCTGGTGTTCACACAGCAGACTACCTGTGTCAACAGTCATCCCGAGTTCCACTGCAAAGCACATGGACAGGTATGAAGAAGGCAGAGGTGAGAATGGGCAGACAGAAACCTGAAGATGTCAAGTAGATAACCTAACGGTAAAGCACCCTTACTTGAACTCAAAACACCCTGGGCTTCATTAAGGGTCACTGTCTATTCAATGAATGTTTGGCAGGATGCCTGGCTGCTGAGCACCATGTACTGTGCTAGGGCTTGGGGCTGGCCTTACCACCTCACAGGAGAGCTAATACAGGCACAGAGGAAGTTAGAGAGTTTAAATGAAGAGAGATGACGTTCCTGTAGAAACTTGGGAAAGGCTGTAAGGAAGATTTAGCCTTAATTGGGAGCATTGAGAATATATAGGAATCCACCTGCAATGGGAGGAGGGCAACCAAAGTAGATCAATTATCATTCTTTGAAAGAAGAAACCCATCTTACTCATAACCCTTAAAATTCCATAACAGGGTCCACTCCTGTTGCTTGGCCTCTCTTCATTCTGACCTATATACTACACTTCGGGGTGACTGCCACCAACCACAACCACAACAGCAATGATGATTTCTAATAAGTCTCCTTTATAAACTTAAGTAAGGAGACGCTTATCACCACGCTGGTTCCCGGTTCCTCACAACCAAATGCCAACTTTACCTTTTCAACTTTGCAAATCACTAGGTCCTTTAAGGACACATCCTAGACACTACTGAGCTACTTCACACTTTAATACAATAATAACATGAGGTCATATACACCTTTATACAAGCTCTTTGTGTTTCTCTGGTCAGCGCAGCACTCATTTTTGG
The DNA here is from genome assembly GCA_007922815.1 of Macrotus californicus. Classification (NCBI taxonomy): domain Eukaryota; kingdom Metazoa; phylum Chordata; class Mammalia; order Chiroptera; family Phyllostomidae; genus Macrotus; species Macrotus californicus. The sequence goes on from VMDR010022302.1 coordinate 1,768, forward strand.
AGGACCCATTCACTCGGCCAACATTCACTGACTGGGCCCAGTGACATGCCAGGCACCATTCAGACACAAAGCAGCAAACTCACTTGGAGTTCAGTATTGCCCACGTTACTGACAAATTTCAGCAAACCTACGGATTTAGTAATTTAACTATGTAACCTTAAAATTACTTAATATTTTAAACTTAAAGGAAAGGAAAGGAAAGGAAAGGAAAGGAAAGGAAAGGAAAGGAAAGGAAAGGGAATAATCTAATAGCCATGCACATACCAATCACCCCCTCACTTAACAGATGTTACTATTTTGTCATGTTTGCTCCAAATGGCAACTTTAATAAATCCTAACTCCTGACAGCTCCCCCCTCCCTTACTCCTTAGAGGTACCACTGTCTGAATTTGGTGTCATTCCGAAACAAATTTTCTTTTACTACACATGCATACATTCATAAACAAGACCAAACATTGTTTAAATATTATACAGTGTTGTTATATGTATTTAAAGAATGTTCACAATGATAACCTCCTATTCCTATTTTGCATCTTGTGGTTTTCATTCAGAAGTCTGTTTTGCAAAGATGTCCATACTGATACATGTATAGACCTAGTTATCTCATTTTAACTGCTCTAGAGCCGACTTATTCAGTTCATTTCCCATTTCCATTCTGATGGACAATTATGTTCTAAGATTTTACCTTTGCAAATAATGCTATAATGAGCATTCCATACATGTCTTCCTGTGTGTAGCACAGGAGCTCCAAACCCAAAATGGGGAGCTGCTTAAGTGTTCATGATATTCCAAAAAAACCACCCGGTGGACTAGCCAATGTGGACACATTGTTTTTTACACACTCCAGGGGAGAGCATCAATGGCGGTGGGTCGGTGTGAGAGAGACTGCACCTCCTGCAGTCTGAGGCACGTTGTAAGGGGTCCCAGACAAAGGCAGCATGGGTGCAGGTTGCACAAACCTACGTGTGGCCTGGAGCTGCGTTACCTCAGTGTGTATGTGCAGTGAGAAGCAGTCACAGGACACGAAGCTGCTCCCAAAAGGAGATAAGGAGGAGCTACAATCCATTCCCAAAATAATATACATTGCTCCTGGCCAGTGGCCGTCTGACCAGCCCTCAGTCATGGGAGGAGGAAGGGCCATGTCCACTGACCCCGCACTTATACACAACTGTAAGACTTTTCCAGGGATACCAAAAGCTTTAAGTTTTAAATCTTACTCTTTTGTCTGATTCTCACTCAACTGTCAAGATTTTTCAACTTGAGTTTTATAACATCTGATTGTGAACTCATATTTAGTGATGTTGGTTTCTCATCTGCGAATTCCTGAATAATGTGGAGTTACATCTGGGTTCCAAACTCCCACGTGGTGCAAAGCCTGGGGTTTGCAGGGAACTGCCCTTTGAGTGTCACACAGCAATCTTAAGTTGAAATGTACCACCTGGAGAACACACAAAACTTCGTTCTCGGTCCCTGCATAGGGATAAGCCTGAGACTCTAAGGTTTTGGGCTTCTGACTGTCCCAGGCCTCCTGCAGAGATAGCTCAAATGCTTCTGGCTCTGGCTTTCAGTTCCTTTTCTAGTTCTTATGCCTGGCGATTTTCCTTTCTCTGTTGTCATTTCTCGATACCGACTTGTATTCCTAGGACTTTATCAGTAAAATTTCTACATTAGTTTAATTAGCTAAATTGTCAGAATAAAAGTCCTAACTGAATTTTGTAAATGTTCAACTAATTTTTCTATTAGTGTAAAATTATATATTTTTAAAATGTTGATCCACACCTTTTAGAAATATATAATACCATATTACTGAATTTATGAATTGCTCTTTTTGATGCTAAGCATACAGCTAACTTTCAAAAATATTGAACATAATTAAAATTAATTTCTGGCAATTTTTAACCTCTTTGATAAATTATTTTACTATTACAGAATTAGACATTTTTTACTTACAGTTTTACAATTGTCTTATAATTTTTCTTCCTGTAAACAACTGGCTGTATATTTAAAAATGATCATATACTTTTGAAATTTGTGTTCTTAAAGTTTTATTGATCTTATTTGTATACTTCAAGCCTTACTAAGAATAATAAATGCACAACTGGTAAGGGTCAGAGATAAAAAATTTCATGAGAACACAACTTATAAACCTATTATTTTTAAATTCATAGCAATAATTAGGTAGAAAAGATAATCTATAGACGGCATTCTCTTCACTAAGAATTTTTTTGGCTATGAATAATAGAAGATACTGAGAAGCAGAACAATGACGATGTTAGAAATAACTGAGAGGCAAGTTACTGTGGGGACACACCTACTCGGAGTAAACAAACCAAGCTTTCAAATGCAAGTGACAGGAGTGTTTTATGGGAGGCTTTACTGGAATATGTAATTACTAAGAAAGAAGTCCACAGATAGGATAAGCAGGGATATTACCATTTGGAGCTTGTGGCAGTAATTTTTACAGCAACGGTGTTGTAAAATGGCATGAAAGGCTATTTAAATATGATTAAATGTGTTTTTTTTCCAGTAATATACTGGTTTTGAATTTACTATATTTGAATACAATAAATTATTTCACACAGTAATTATTTGATAGAGTAGTTTGAAAAAAAAAGAAAGGTAAATTGAAGGCATTTTCAAAAGGTGATTAAATGTTATTTAGAAATATTTCCTAGTTTAAAAAAAAAATCAATACCAGGTTTTTGAGTTAGTTAGCTTTACCAAATAATTAGAAATTGTGGAAAACATCCATTAACTGTATTTACACATGAGATATCAAATTTCTAAATGTAGCATACTAGCTTCTGCTACAGAAGCTTACCAATGTCACATAAAATATATCAAGCAAAGGACTGAAGTATAATCAATACTGCAAGAGGCTTCTCAAAATTAGAATAAATTGACATTTTTTATGTCAAATTTAGGAAGGCAAGTAAATAGTGACAACACTAACAGAATCATTTGTTGCATCCAGAACAACTTAATAAGGCATGCAACTTGAAGGTGTGTAAAAAGCAAGAGCCACTGGCCCTGTACCTGGTGCTGGCGATGCTTGGTGATTCTGCTCCAAGCCTACATCTTTCTAGCTGACTGGCAACAATCTGCCTTTCCACTTCCAGTTCTCGGGTGAGTCGTTGAAACTGAAGCTCCTGTGATTCAAGGAAATAAAAGGCAGATAAGGTGTCAAGGTGTGCTGCTCAGGCAGACATATGAATTAATGTATGTCACAGGAAACATAGGAACATACCATAACAACACTATAGTATGGCATCATAAAATTAGCATTTTTGATGGAATCGTGAGCCTAATAACCTACTGGTTTATAGGTTTTTCAAATGAAAAGGCACTAGAACATAAGCCTTTGTTTGGAATTGAAAATGTAGATATTTGTTTTTCTTTTTACTTTTTTCGGTGCTGAGGTCTTCTAACAGCACTCTTGCCACAGAGCTGTATGAAATGCAGGGGTTGCAGTCATTACTTGATACGTCTACAGTAGAGGCACAGCAACCGGTACAAGCTCTTCATACTCAATAGCTAATTTTTGTATCCCTCATACTGTATGTTACCACAGAATTAAAAACATAAATTCCCACGAGGAGAATCACTTTAGCATGTTTGATAAAAGCCTTTTTAATTGTTAAGGGAAAAAAAAATCACTCCAGTCCCACAGAAAAATTCTTGCAATATAAGCAACAAACTTTTTCTATTGCCTCAAATATGTTCATGTGTTACTGTACGAAGGGGAGGAAAAAAATGTCTGAGCAATAAGAGCAAATTTAAAATTGTATTCAAAAGCTGGAAACATTGTCTGAAGAATTATATTCGTTGTTCTATGCTGCATCATGAGGGCAAGGAAGTTCTACTATAAGAGAAAATATTTTAACTTTTTTTTGGTACTTATCTCACTGTTATGCCTTGACAGTATTTTAATCAATAGAAAGTATGCCATACCATTAAACATACATAGATCAAATCAAGCATACAGCGAAGGCTTTAAAGCCACAAACAACATCTCCAGTAATACCTCAAGGTCCCCCGTGCCATATTATCTCCTTACAAGTCTACTCAGAGCAAATGCTGAACTTATTTATAAGGTGTTTAGCTGGACAACAATGGCTTGTTCAAAAATACCAGGTACATAAAGCATAAACCTAGAAACTAATCAGAAATAAAATTACCTGAAATATTTTCCTTTTTAAAAATTTTTCTATTTTTAAAATATATTTTATTGATTATGCTAATATAGTTGTCCCATTCCCACCCTCCTTTATTCCGCTCCACCCTGTACCCCATCCCACCCACATTCCTCCTCCTTAGTTCATGTCCATGGGTCGTACATTAATCTTGGCTGTAGGTCCTTGCCTTTCATGACTTGGAATACTTCCTTCCAGCCCCTTCTTGCCTGTCAAGTTTCTTTTGAGAAATCAGCAGACAGTCTTATGGGAACTCCTTTGTGAGTAACTATCTCCTTTTCTTTTGCTGCTTTTAAGATTCTCTCCTTATCTTTAATCTCGGGGAATGTAATTATGATGTGCTTTGGTGTGTGTTTCCTGGGGTCCAACTTCTTTGGGACTTTCTGAGCTTCCTGGATTTCCTAGAAGTCTATTTCCTTTGCCAGTTTAGGGAAGTTCTCCTTCATTATTTGTTAAAATAAATTGTCAATTTCTTCCTCTTCCTCCTCTCCTTCTGGTACCCCTACAATTCAGATGCTGGAATGTTGAAAGCTGTCCCAGAGGTTCCCAAGCCTCTCCTGATTTTTTTTTTTGTTTCTTCATTCGGTTGTGGTTGAATGTTTATTTCTTCCTTTTGCTCCAAATTGTTGATTTGAATCCGTTTCCTTCCTGACACTGTTGATTCCCTGTGCATTTTCATTTATTTCACTTTCATAGCCTTCACTCTTTCCTCTATTTTGCAACCATAGTCACCCATTTCTCTGAGCATCCTGATTACTAGTGTTTTGAACTCTGCATCTGATAGGCTGGCTATCTCTTCATTGCTTAGTTGTATTTTTTCTGGAGCTTTTCAATTTGGCCATTTTTTTTTTTATCTTGGCACACCTGTTACATAATAAGAGGTGGAGCCTTAGGTATTTGCCAGGGTGGGGCAACCCACATCACTGCATTGTGGCACTGTATGTAGGGGAGGGGTCCAAAAGGGAATAGTGCTACTTGCCCAGCTCTCCACTGGCTTTCAGTCACTTCCTCTGTTACCTACAAGCAATTTGGGCCCTTTTGGTGCTGATTCCTGGGTGGGTGGGTTTGTGTACATTCTAGAACCCCGTGGGTCTCTCCCACGAACTCTCCTATGAGGTTGGGAGTTTCTCCCCCAGCCTCAACCCCCACAGGATTTTTCAGTCAGAGGTTTTGAGGCTTTATTTCCCTGTGCTGGAACCCTGGGTTGCTCTGTCTTGCTCCCCAGTTGTTCCTCCTGGTTTAGCTACATGCAAATGTGGGACCACCTGCTCCGCCAGCTGCTGCCTCCAGTCACCATCTTGCCACAAGTCCTCTCTGCCCTGCTGCCTGTCTCTGCTCCTCCTACCAGTCTGGGTGAGTGTTTCTTCTTTAACTCCTTTGTTGTTGGACTTCCATATACTCTAATTTTCTGGCATTTCTGGTTATTTTTTGTTTTTAAATTTGTTATTGTCCTTCTTTTAGTTGTGTGAGGAGGCACAGTGTATCTACCTAAGCCTCCATCTTGGTTGGGACTGTGGTTCTTTCTACCTGAAATATTATTTATGACAATATATAGTATTTGTTTGCCATGCAAAATAAAATTGCTTGAAAAGCACATTAACTCCCTCTGGAATCAGGCAAACCTGCAATTACTTTACAGCCCTGGCTTTGCAAATTCTACAAACTGTTTCCAGAATTATTATTAAGAAACAGTTCCTGAACTCCTTAATTGTTTTCTGATGAGAATACTTTTCTAATAAGCCCATTGGTGTGGGCACATAGGGCAGGACCTGAATGAATAATAGTTGGCTCCATAATGCTGTACATGATCATACTAGGTAAGCAGGACATTGCCTACCTTTGCCTAACAATTCCTAGACCAGTGGTTCTTAATAAACGTTCAGGGTTCTTAATAAATGTAATAAAATCCATAAAAGATAATAATTGTATAACATTCAGCATCAGGCTAACAGATTATAAGGACAAACTGTACTGTTTACTTCACTTACTCTTTCTTTGCCCTGAAACAGTAGCATTTTGTGTTTGTGTGTGTGTGTGTTAAAATGCTATTCTTTCAATTATTATACTGAAATGTTTATTACACACTTTTCTCAGAAGACTGGCTGCTCATATAAAGCTAGTCCAGGAAAGGATCATCCGTGAATTCTGAAATATTCCTTGAGACATCCCATTACCTTTGTGTTCTGCGTTCAATGGCTACTAGAGATTAAAGGTTGGAATGTTTTCTACTTTGGAGATGGCCAAAAGTTACCAGGGTAGGATTAAGGTATGTTTTGTCAACCTAGGACATAAAAAAAAAAAATCCACTGTCGTAGATTTTTTTTACCATGTTTGTGACTGCCTAAGGTCTTTGAGTATTCTTTCAAGAAAATAGTTGGAAAACTTTCTGCTTTAAAAAGGAAGAAGTTGAGACACACTCTCCACATAATTCCTTCCTTCAGAAGTAAAGACAGTGACTTTGGCTTTGCCAAGATGCCAGACTGTGCGCCTCAGGTGCTGAAACCAAGACTCTGACATCAGAAAACACACAAAGCTCATTTTCGTTCTCTTCCATTTCCTTACTGCACTCCCTGAAACAGGTCTCAAGGTCACATTCCTAAAAAGTAAACGACCTCTACTCAAACTCTGTTTATGCTTGGTGGCAGTGTGAGTGGTTTCTTTATCTGACCAATTTTGTGGCACAGATTTGGACATTGTTCCTGGAAGCTTAGTATCAAGGCTGTTTTCTGGTCCTTGCAACAAATCCAGGAATTCACTAATACCCACTTAATAAATGCCTTTTTCTGCACAATTAGCCATGTCAGTCTCTTTCTTGCAATGAGAATCCTTTGCTGATACCACTTACAGTTAGTGAATTGCTAGGAGAGCCTATGTGTCTATAACGTAGCTGCAATTTTTAATTTAAAAGCTGGGTAATTTCTTTAAACATTCACATGGATTAAGTAAAGTCCAAAGTATATTCCTATGGGTCCTGGAGCACACAATATTGAATACCAGAGTGTCTACTTTTATCAAAACCATTTTACCCTTTATTTGTTCACACTTTTCACAAGTAGGATGTCATTGAAGCCCCAAAGAATAATATCAGGAACCTACGAAGCATGGAATTTGTTAAGGTCACCTAATACCTGTGAATATTTATATACAAGTAAAATACATAAATGTTTTATTGCAAAATTATTAATATTACCTTTATGGAGTATAAACTGAACACCCATATGTGACTGGGACCAAGATGGATAAGTATTTGACAATTCTGTCTCTACTGGGTTCACAGACTGACTAATGAGGAAGAGATTACTGATTTCCAAACTAACACTCAATAAGATGATTATGCAGATACCAACTTAAACACTTAAAGTGTTTATTATGTTTTATCTTCTAAACTTAAATTATGAAGGCTGATCCCTAAATTAGTACCCCAAACTGGGCATCTGAATTATAAGGGGATCTTGTAGCAAAGAAAATAATGTAAAAAGCACGGACCAACAATTTAGAATGACAATTTCCTTTTAAATTCTGGCACACAAGACCATAAACAAACTTTGAAAAAGTCAAGGCTACTAATATGCTATAAAAATGGAATCAGTCCACATTTGTTTGAAAGCTCTTCTTTATTTTTACTTCATCTCTTTGATGTAAGTATATTGTTATCCCAGACTGGTGGGGTTCAGTTGGTTGGGCGTCATACCACAAAGCAAAAGGTTGCTGGTTTGATTCCTGGGTTGCAGATTCGGTCCCTGGTTGGGCACGTATGAGAAGCAGCTGATGGATGTTTCTCTCTCACACAGATGTTTCTCTCCCTCTCTCCCTCCCTTCTCTCTCTAAAAATAAATTAATAAAATATTTAAATATATTGTTAAGTATTCTCTGAGAGTCACAATAATAGAAGAAAAAGCTTCACTTTCATGACCTTTGTATGGCCTTGAATGGTGAACAGAGAGCCGCACTGCCCAAGAAAGCCCAAGGAAGCATGTGCTGCCCCAGCTCTCAGCTACCCTAGAAGGGCCTCAGCTGCAGAGATATACCCTTGACCAAGGGTACACCCTTTCAGGTAGGTTGCATCCAGCCTCTGACTGAAGTGGGAATACAAAGGCTGGGCACAGACTTGCTGGAGAGCTTCCCTTGGGCATGGCTGGCCTGTGTAGTCCCGGGACTTCTTCCCTGCCCAATCCTGCTTTTTGTTCCCCTCTCCATCTCGATGACAACCCAATCTGAGGTAGTATTGTTTTTTTGACTTCCTTTTATATAATGATAGAAATTTTCTCTCACTCCTAATTTTTTAAAAATATTGTGAGACACACTTCAATGTACAGAAAAATATAGACAGTAACACAATAAGCTTTGGAGAATGTGACCCAGCTACAGCAAATCTTAATATTTTGCTACATTTGCTTCATGTTTTTTAAGAAATAAAATATTAGAGATGCAATGAAATCCTTTGGTTTTGTTCTCTAATCCTATTCCTTTCTCTTCCTTCCTTCCCAGGAGAAAACATATTATTGTTACTCCACATTAACAGACCCATAAATGATACATAGAATTGCTTTGCATGTTCATATAGTTTATATCAATGGTACACTGTACACAGTCTTCTGTAGGTTGCTTTCATTCTAATGTGATTTTGAGATATATCAATGTCAGTGCACATAGAAGTAGTTCATTTATTTTCATTACTCAATAGTACTACTCTGTCGTACAACTACAGCACAATGTATTTATGTGTGTTTATCAAGATGAAACCTTTGGCTGTTTCTAATTTTGTGCAAATAATAAGAATCCTTGTGTAAACCATCTTGTGTACATGTATGTGCCAGACTACTCCAGAGTAGAGATGCCAAAGTCGAGATGCTGGGTTGAAGACTGCACACCTGCCACATTACTTGATACTGACTATAAAACTACTTCCAAAGTAGTTGTACCAATTTATATGCCAGTCAGCAGTATCTGAGGGTTCCCATTTCTCCACATTCTTACTGACATTGATTTGCATTCTGGGGCTAAAATTTTTTTTCTTTTTTTTTTGGGGGGGGTGTTAAATCTGATAGGCATGGGATGCTATCTTGCATTTATTTTACTTTGTATTTCCCTGATAATTAACATCTTTTCATATGTTTATTGGCCATTTAGGTCTTTGAATCTCATAGATGTGAACTCTCAGGAAGACTTTCTATACTGCCAGCCCCCGGGCTTGCCTTCTTCTGTAAAACTGGGTTCTCGTCACTCTTGTGCTACCATTGCAGCTTTGTAAAGTTGTAGCTTTGCGCAGGGGTCTTCCGGGAGACTCCCCACCCGGGGCAGCCATCCTGAATGGGCAAGTGGCAGGCTCAGGATCATCTAGGTGTGGCAGATACCTGCGGGTGAAAGCCAAGTGTACTCCTTACTTAGTTTAGAATTCTTTCATTTCAATTTTGGTTTCTCTAAATTCCTTTCTTTATTTCCAGCTTAGCCTTGCTTTTAAAAAGACAATTTAAATATTTTATTCAGCATATTTCATTTTTTTTTCAGGGGAAAGACTGGTTAGGATAATGTGTAGACTCCCATTTCTGGCAGATGCCATCCAACTACAACTGTCCAGCACTTCTGTTTAATTACTTCACACCATTCCAGCTCACTAATTTGGGAGTAGCTACCATAGTTACTACCGCTACGATGACAACAACTGAAAAATAGCAGTAGGCACTCCCATCAGGCCCTGAGAAGTGACACCTTCAACTTCCTGTCTCCACATCCGCACTAACCCTCACTTCTCTTCCAAGCTCAGCTCAGGGGAGTGTGGTCCCCTTGCCGAAGGCAAGCCTTTCCACGCCCCCAGGGTCTAGCTTCTTTTTCTTGAATCTTCAATACTTCCTTTCAGTTTCATGAGTCTCAAATTCTTCTCATCAGAAAACACATCTTGATATCAGGACTCCTCAATCTCTGTTTCCTCCCCTTTGACCTATACTACCTTTTACTAAATATTTGTCTTTGACTCCTTTTTAAGACACAGTATTATTTCAGGAATGAAAATCATTAAAATCATGGTTTCTAATGCTTTATATAATCTTCCTAATACAAATTAAAATACATAGTAATATTTAAAAATTGTTCATCTGTGCACGAAAACTCATTTTACATCAACATGCCTTTCCATGCCTATGTATCTCAGCAGGAAAGTACTGAGTACGGATTATACTGAAAGAAGAAAACTGACATTGCCATTATGTGACAGATGGTATCAGCGGTTCAGTAGGAAAGTGTTTTTATTTTAATCATTGTTGCTTAAAAATCTTCCCCACCCCAGTTTTACTTTCCTGTCTTAGTACACAGACAGACAGAGTTTTATATCACTAAAAGGTCAACTACAATCATGTTAGATTTTTAAGGCACACAGCACTGTGCAGTACATGTCCTAGTTTTAGGATATACTGTAGCATTCCACCCCCGCCCACACCCAAAGACGAGTAAATTACGGTCATAATCATAGCTTTGAGGCTCTTAAATCAGGTATAGGAAAAATTTTAAAAATGAATATTCAAGAGCTAATAAGAAATTCCCCCTAACACTCCTAAATACCATTCTCTAATCTAGGCTAGCATGAAAATTGAAGTAGCCATATTTTCAAAGCACACTTGAATTTCTCAGCCTTAACATAACCAGTCAGTAATGTAAAGGCAGGAGACCAAATGTCCTGACTTTCTATCAAAGTTTACTTAATAATTGAGAAATTGTTATTAGTCTACTTGGTAGTCTCTAAATCATTCATAATTAATTTTTAAAATGCTAGACATATCATGTATATCCTTTGTACTGGCTAGTTCCCTTTGTTAAAAAGAAATTCAAAGTAAAAAAGACTTGAAAAACTAACATTGCCTTTCTCAAAGTGTGTTTTCAGAACACCAGTGTCCCTCTGTCCCATAGTCCCTTAAAGGAAGAGGTTTCAGGTAAAGTAGGTTTGGGAAATGCTGCCCAGATAATTCCAAATCATGAACTTTCACTAGGACACTCAAAGGTTCTAATGTCTGCCAGTAGGACATTAACTTAAAATCATTTAATCTAGCAATTCTTTTATTTAAGCTAAGCATGCCTTTTCTTTTTCAAGTAACAATACTGTCTTACAGGACACAACTTAGACAATACTGGAAAAAGGGGCTCATTTAATATATTTATGGGTGGTTGACTAAGGGATACTATAATGTATTTTACATTTAAAATATTTTTAGTACATTGAAAAATAAAATTGTACTCACTTTGTCCAGACTAAATATTTACAAAGGGCAGGGCACCACAAAGGATTAAACTTCAAGTGGAAGTTGAACTGCTGACCTCACACCACGCCCAGGACATCAAGGGTGCATACTGTTAAGACAACTCTGCTGCACTAGTTGCCCTACACTATGCCCATTGCTTCCTCCATTTAGATTTTGTCTAAGATAAAAGAAAAATACAAGATCCAACTATCAATCTGAATTTTTTGCTACACTAGCCAACATTCTAATAGAAGGTAATTAATTTTAAGAGCTTTACTGTTTTATACCACTGCTAAACTACACGGAATTATACCTGGTTCTAGCTTTATCTGTCTTTCAGTTTTAATGAAGCAGAAAAACAGAGCAAAGCCTGCCAGATGCTCTAAATTTGTATTTTAAAGCTCAGGCTCTTATCTGCAACTGTGTCACCAAAGCTCTTTTATTAGAAATCAAAATAAAGGAAGAGGTTTACATTGAAATATAAAAGGAAAGCTTTTTGCTTTATAGCCAAGTGCAGAACATCAAGGTAAACAGGTAAAAGCCTAAGCTCTTCCCACAGCACTATGGATGGCTTTTGAAAATATTGTCTACTTGATAGTAACTCAACGCCATTAGCTCTTCAGTGTCACAGCAGTCAACCTCTGACCATAACCTTTCATGTACACTGCTGATGTCCAAATTCACTATTTCTAATCAGATTCAGACCCTGTGTTTTCAAGGGCTGTCTGCTAAGTAACTCTACTGAGCCACACCCTCTCCACTGCAGTGGTTCTAAAGTGTGGGCATCATTTGGGAACTTCCTTGCTTCAGCCACTTGCACTGGCACAAGTCTTCCAGGAGGTTCTCACTCACACAACAGCTCCGGAATCCCGGTCCTAAGGGAACCGGCAACTCCTCTTTGACTCTGGCTCACACTCTAAGTGTTTCCACCCCATCATCATGTCCTTTCTTTCTCTTATTCCCCACTCCTCATCATTAAAGGTTTCCTAAATTCTGTTACTCTGCCTTGCTAACACTGGTTGAATCAATCCATTCCCACCCTTGCATTGCTACCCTAATTCAGACTCAGTTCAGACTACTGCAAAAACCCCTCCTCACTGTCCTCTCCCCACTATGGTGGGAGGGGCATCACTTCCGCTTTCCAAATTTCTTCCAGATGAATCTGTGGAAGGCACAATACTACTCACCAACAATCTCTATTTTTGCTGATGTTTACTGGGCTCCAGGGTTTTTGTGAAGTACTTTATATGCGTTACTTCACTAACTCTGTAGTCAGCTTGCAAGACAGTAAGGGTTATACTTCTTCCAGAGGGCTGACTTTCCTAAAGTCAGTCAAAACGGATTTGAAATCTCACCAGTCTGATTCCTAACCCCATGGTGCTAACCAGGTTCTTCCCACTCCATAACAGAACTTACTTAGCTGGACTTTAAGACCCATTGCAGTCTGGCCCCCCAAATATCTTTCCTTGGTCTCCTGTAACCCCTCTTCATGCACCTAAACTATCCATGGTTTCCTATCTACACACACCACTCAAAGCTTTTTCTCATGTTGTTCCATCAGCCTGAAGTATCACCTTCCTGTGAGTGCCTACAGTCTTTTATTCAGCTCTTGGGAAGAGTGCTCAGCCCCTTACATGTACTAGATTTATTAAGTTGGATTCTTCTTAAAGAAGAATGAAATCTGTATTTCATTCATCTCACTATCCTTTTAACTCCCTGCAAAACCAAAATAAGAAAACACTGCTAATTCAGCCCTGGTTGGCTAGCTCAGTTGGTTAGAGCATCATCCTGACACACCAAGGTTACGGGCTAGGTCCCCAGCCATGGTACATACAAAAATCAACCAATGAATGTGTAAGTAAATGGAACAACAAACCCATGTTTCTCTTTCTCCCCGCCTCCCTCTCTCTCTAAAAATCAATTTTTTTAAAATTTGTTTTTTTTTAGGGAAAAAACTCTGCTAATTCATTCAGGGTAAATTTATACAGCACATTTTACTTCGCAGATTATAGTTGATTGCATTGATTTTTAAATTTACTGATTCCTGAGTATTTTTACACAAAAACAAGTATATATTATGGTCTATCCTTTTATGAGGCTCTTAAAATCATTAAAAAAATCATATCCTTACAATGTAGGTAAGAAAAATGAGAAAAACCAATGGTAAAAAAAAGTTCTACTTTTATTTAAAGACACAGAGAGATGTGGAGGCAAAGCTAGGACTACACTCTTGAGTTTCCTGAAATTTTGCTGACTGCTCTTTTAACAAGTTAGATCTACTGGGAATTTCATATTATTCGTGGTGACATGGGCAAATAAGGTTTTTTAAAAATAATATGTGAATAATTTCAGTGATATGTGGCTTATTGCTATTAATATGACTTATCCCATGACACTGCTCCATGTCCCCAATTGCTTATAACTGTTCCCACCTACAGAACTCCCCTCTCTCTCAAGTACCATATCCTGCCTATTAGAAACTCAGCAGTTTCCTGCCTTGGAGTGCCATTTTTGAAAACCTATCTACCAGTCCAATGACATTTTACACTGTTGAAGTAATAATGCCTTCTCTTGTTTTCATTTAACTTCTCTTTTACAAAGTAGAATGTGTGTGTATATTCATACGCATGTACTGTATATGTGTATGAATGTACGTATATAAGTATAAATAATTCCAGTTAAGTCTTCTATTAATTGAGGTTTTACTAACTTATGTTTATTTAAAGAAGTCCTAACAGTCCACCCCATACTGAGAAACAGAGGCTGGAAGACAGTGTCAGCTGCAGGAGTCGATGCTGCTGCTGTCATTTTCCAACAAGGTAGAACCAATGTCAAAAACACAAGAAGATTTTCTTTCAAGTATAATATCTTGAATATTTGATTAATCATTATTTTAAAATTCAATAAGAAATTATAAAAATGATGGCTTAATATTAACGATTTATCTGGTTTTCAAGTACATAAATATTTCAAAATTAGTGAGACCAATGATGCCCATCACCTATGTTAGATGCTTATTTGGGAGTTAATTGACTGCACAGTAGATAATGATAATGCATATAAGTCATTATTTCCTGAAATGGAAAACTGAGAAGAATAAATAACCAT
>VMDR010022303.1:0-16281 GCA_007922815.1 Macrotus californicus
ATGCCACATCTTCCTGCTTTAATTGTGTTTTTCTGCACATTTAATCATTTTCCTTTTCATTTTCTTTGTGCTTCTCAGAGGAAATTAAAGGTATATGTACAAAAGCTTCCGTGTCTAGTCTAGTAATTTACTTAGTTCACATGTGTGTGGGGTTAAGTTGAATATAACAAGCAGTTTATAGAAGATTATTGTACATCCAGACTTCCAACTTGACATTACAGTACCAAAAGTCATGGTTGGGGCTTTTTTCGGAAAGGAATGTATTTTCTTTTTTGCTTCATTTAGCAGAGATATAGAAGTAGTTTGAAACAGTACATTGTTTTTTTCCCTGTCAATAGTCTCGAATAAGGGTGAATGAAGAAAACAATATTACTCAATTATATTGAAAGAGTTATTTTAACATAAGGCTGTGGGAAGATCTTCTCAACTACTTGATTTCTGCACAAGCTGTGCATGAGTTCCAGAAGTTTTTGTACAATATTTGATGATTAGAGGCCTAACATCTTCAGTACTCCTTGACTTAAGTTTTTAAGACATATATAATCTAGTATTCATTTAATTCCTAGAAATAATGAATAGCACATTATTTTGAAGTGTTTTCATCTGTTCATTTTAAAAACCAAAATAAGTGTAGCAATATCATGACTTTATTCCTTTCCAACACAGCATCCTCTCTTCCTATCAAGAGAAAGGATTATCTCAGTCTTAATCTTTCTGTCTGACCCAGTGAGCCAATATACGTGCTGTATTTGACATACTAGCAACGAGCCTGATTTAGAAAAATACATTTACTCTGGGGATCGAGTGTTGTCATTTCCTTAACTGGGAAAGTATCAACATCTCAGGCAAGCCTTTTCATAATTTTCTGGGAACTTCAACAAGGAACCCCTGAAGAAGGTTGAGAAAGAGTTGCATGCTGTTTGAAAATGCTACTTTAAACTTAAATATAAAACAATGTTTTATGTTTAAGAGTGGCATTATGAGGTCTTTTCTCTTGCTGTGCTTTACATAATGGTTTTTAAGTAATTTATTATTTTTGCATCTGTGGCTGGGCTTCTAACTTCTGCTTTATTTCTTGGCTTTTGTTCTGTATGCTTTTACACTCCATCCAGAAGATGCTGACTCTGCTGGTAACAACAATGGAGCCAATATAGGTGAGCAATTGGCCATGGACAAAGATGTCTTTCTGCTGTTCTTCAAAACCATTATATTATTTTATCCTAAGTTAGCACATTCGCATTAGCATGCTGTGATGTTTCCCGGGGACAGCATGATCCTTTATGTTCAACAGGCTCAGTGGGTTGGACACAAAGGAATTCCTAGTGTGTTTTGGTTATTATTCAAGAAGCTTTCTAGATGCTATATTTTTGTAAACCGCCGCATACTATTTTTGAGAGAGGATGAAAAAGCATTTATTTGTGCTACTTTTACCCCATTAACAGTGCCTGGACTTTTCTAAATTATCTGGCTAGCTGTGGATTATTCAAAGCTTCTATAACTTCCATCTTTCTAAAACGTTTTGGTTGTTTTCTAATGATTTATTTTTCCCTTGGTAACTCCTGCCCCTCCCCCAATAGCCATTGAATGAACAGCTCCAGTTATAATCATGCTTCATGGTTAACTTGCTAATCTGTATTGGAAGAAAAAAATTTCCAGGTTAGAGATGCCAAGGAATATTATAAACAAGAGCCAAGACACCTAAAATGTTCGAGGCACCAGAATTGTCTTCATTCACATTTCACTTCAGACCTTTCCTGCCCTTGCCATGTGCAGTGCACTGACAGCTTCTCTGCTTCTGGTCATGGGAGGTGATAGTGTGGGAACAGAGAGGTAGAGAGGCGGCTTCAGTCTCCTCACCTGCAGATGAGTATTTATGTGCAGTTGACACTTGAACAACACAGGTGTGAACTCTGTGGGTCCAATTCCATGTGGATATTTTTCAGTAAATATACAGTCAGCCTTGTATCCCCAGGTTTCGCATTTACAGATTCAGCCATCCATGGATCGAAAGTATTTTCCATCTGGAGCTGGGAGTTGGTGGATGTGTATGCAGTATTCTGTGCCATTTTATATAAGGGTCTTAAACATCTGCAAGATTTGCTGTCCACGTGGGAGGAGGGTCCTGGAACCAATCCCCCATGGATACCAAGGGACAACTGAGTTTTTGGGGAGTCAAAATTTATACATGGATTTCAATTGAGGAGGGGTTGATGCCCTTAAACCGTTCAAGAGTCAGTTATATGTGATAACATCTCTTGGTTATTGAAGAAATGTGCCCGATGTTTTATCCACTTTATGAAAAGGAAACTGAGGCCCACAAAGTTTAGAGGGTTTACTTAAGGACCTAAAGACAGTAAATGGTGTGTCATGATTTCAAATCCACATCCATGTAACTAATCATACCTGGACTCTGTCCTTTAAAATATGCTGCCCTCTAGTTTTTTATTCTACAAAACAAAAGACCCATGCAAAAATATAGAATATTCCAATTTTTAGCCTAGGAAAAACTATAATTTACTATGAGAGAATCAGATAGATGATCAGAGAGAGGTTAAAATTTCATTAATTTTTTACTCATTTCAGAAAAACACAGTGTGCCAAATACTCCCTGTATCACAATTAGCACCTCCCCTAACATCCTCAGAAACTAGTGGCTTAAAGCAGCAAGCACTTATTATTCTCCTGATTTTGTGGTCAGCCTGGCAGTGCTGGTCTGTGTTGGCTCGCCGGATCTTTGCAGTCTGTTTGGCAGGGGTCTGGTTGGTCAGGGGACAGTGGTGTTCAGCTGGGTGAACTTGTTTCTGTTCCCTATAGTTTTTGACCCTTGGGTAAGCTAGCCATTATAGCGGTCTCAGGGTTCCAGAGAGTAACAGCAAAAACAATCTCTGGTGTGTCAGTGCTGTTGAAGCCTCTGTTCATATCATATCTGTCAACGTCTTGTTGGCCAAAACAGTGTCATGGCCAATCCAGAGTCAGTTTGAGAGGAGACCACTTCAGATGTGGGTACGGAGAGAGGTGAAGAGATGGGGAGCCATGAATGCAAGCTACTACGTCGCAACACAGAAAGAGGGGTACCTGGTTTCCTGACTTTAAGAGCTTATGTACTGTCAGTTGGACAGTAAGTGTATGTCCATCCATGGAGACAACTGTGGCATGAAGTGTTGTCTGATGAGTGTCTCATAAAATGCTGCAATTCACAGGGAGAAGTGATCATCTCTGCCTGGGGCAGGGAAGGACACAGTCCCACAAGAGATGACAAGAAAATTGGGCACCACGGATTAGAAGGAAGTAGGGAGCAGCAGAGAATGAAGGCAGAAGCGATAGCATGGAGAGAGATGACTGTTGCAGAGGTGTATTTCACTTTAGGTGACGTGTATGTGATAGGGCTGGAAGTTTAGCATGGCACTTAATAGTGTGAGGTCTTCAGTGACAACTTCAGGAATTTATACATTTATAAATGTTTGGCCTGATGTTTACACTCACATTATTCTTTGTATAAAATTTTATTGAAAGAATAAGATATGGGTATTTAATCTGTGTATTAAAGCATGTAGGAATTTTATAAAATTAAATCAGTAGACATAAGTTGAAGTACAAAAACAAAGGTGTTCAACAAGGTGGGTTTTTTTTAAAGAGCTCAGAGAAAATGCCTTTAGCTCTGGAAATAACTCCGTTCTTCTGTGGAGTCAATGATAACATCTGAGAAATAACTTTATTAGAAGCCAAATTGCAAGGTGTTGAGATGTAATGGTGGACAGTGAAAGAAAGCAGTTGAGTTCAAGGTGGGTTTTTATAATTGAGGATAGGAATATTTTAGTGGGAAAGGAAAATAAGATCAGTTTCGTAGAGAGAGATGATCAAGCCTGTGGGTTGAAAGTCTCAGATAGGAAGTAACTGGCTGGACAAACCCCCGGAGCAGACTCGATGAGATGGGACTGAGACTGTGGAGTGCTTTAGGTAAAAGAATTTGGCATTAGCAGGTGAAGTTAAGCGTGCAGATAACCCGTGACTCAGAAAAGACATTTTTTTTTCTTTTGAATAGGCAAAGGGTTTTGTGCTTCCAAGAGACCATTCTATTTACATATGAAAAATAGGGCACCATCTAAGTAAAATGGGAATGTCATGAATCATAAAATAATTCAAAACTTGTGGCTCACTATCTTTAGGTTGTTTATACAAAATATATATTTTTGTTAGACACACACATTTAAGGAATTTCATGTAAAAATTTCTGGCTCCTTTGACAAAAGATTTGACCAAGCCATTTCTCAACTAATAATTGGCAGAATTGAGTTACCACTGACTCCTTAAATGGAACACCAGTTGTCCAGTTCAATGCAGTCCCCACCTCTCCTCATTGTCTTGCTGATGCTGAGATGGGATATCCGTAGACATTCTCCTACCACTGCAGTTTGCACTTGTATTATAATAATGAAGTGCATTCTTATATCCATGTTCTCAAATGTGGGGAAATAAAACTAACCAAAAAGTACTTAAAGAAAAATGGGACAGTTTCTTTGAGGACTGAATGTTATACATTAGTGTTGACAGAACAAAATTTAAGATTTTTCTACCTGTCACGAGCTTCAATAGGATGGTGACTTTGCAAGCCCTGATAAGCTATCCACTCTGTTCAACTCCTGGTTTTATAAGCAATGGTCGTCCTCTTCATACATTACTATGGCAAAGGGAAACCATGGCCAATGTGTTTAATATATGTGCATAATGATGTTACTGCTACCTGGTTTAAATGCTGGTGCTGACACGTGTACAGTAAGAGACAATTATGGGTCTATGCACCTAGAAGGTCATTTAGCTACTGCTGAGGTAGGGAATATAGCAAGGCACCTGAGAAGAGAAGCATACAATAAAAAGACTTTAAAAAAAATGATATGTGACAATAGGATGCTTAAACTAATAGTGTTTCTGATAAAAGTTTCTTCTTTTGAGGAAACACTTCAACTACTGACCCCCCAGAATTTGAAATTACTTCTTTTGCAGAGTAAACAAGTTTGATTGTATTCTCTGGTTATTTATATATATATATTATTAAAACTGTATGGTAGTATTCCCCTCCCCCTTTATTTGTTTCCACGGTTTCAGTTACCTGCAGTCAACTGCAGTCTGAAAATATTAAATGAAAAATTCCAGAAATAATTCAATAAACAATTCATAAGTCTTAAATTGCTCACCTTTCTGAGTAGTGTGATGAAACTTGAACCGTCCCACTCTGTCCTTCCCGGGACATAAATCATCCCTTTGTCCAGTGTCTCCACGCTGTATATGTGACCTGATCATTAGTCACGTAGTAGCTGTCTCAGTTATCAGATCCATTGTTGCTGTGTGGCAGTGCTTGCATTCAAGTAACTCTTATTTTACTTAATAATGGCCCCAAAGTGCAAGACTTGTGATACTGGCAATTTGGATGTTCCAAAGAGAAGCTATAAAGTGCTTGCTTTAAGGAAAAGGTGAATGCTCTCAACGTCATAAGGGAAAATACTGTATGCTGAGGTTGTGAAGATTGATGGTTAGAACAAATCAATTGTGAAAGTGTGAAGCAAGAAAAAGAAACTTGTGCTAGTTTTGCTGTTGCACCTCAAGCTTTACAAAAGTTATAGCCATAGGGCATGAAAAGTGCTTAAGTTCAGGTGGAAAAGGCATTGAATTTGTGGGTAGGAGACATGAACAGAAAATGTGTTCTGATTGATGTATTGAGCCAGAAAGTATTTCTACAAAGACGTCAGCAAGGGATCCCCTGAAATGAGTGACCACATTTGCAAAACTTTTATTACAGTATATTGTTAAAATTGTTTTATTTCATTATCAGTTATTGTTAATCTCTTACTGTGTATAATTTTTTATTTTTATAAAATTTATTGAGGTGACATTGTTTAGTAAGATTGTATATTTCAAATGTATAGTTCTATGACACACATCTATATTTTGCATTGTGTGTTCCCCACCCAAAGTCAAATCTCCTTCTCTTACCATGCATGACCCCCTCTCCCCTTGACTACCACCCACTCCCCTTTCCTTCTGATAACCACCATATTGTCTGTGTCTATGAAATTTTTTGTTTGTCCTCTTTGTTCATTTGTTGTATCAGTTTTATATGAGTGAAATCATATGGTTCTTGACTTTCTCTGTCTGACTTATTGCATTTATTTCATGATATTCTCAAGATTTATCCATGTTGTTGGAAATGGCAGTATTTCATCTTTCCTTATGGCTGACTGGTGTTCCTTTGTAGGTATGCGCCACTTCTCAATCCAGTCATCTATTGAGGGACACTTCAATTTTCATGTCTCAGCCACCATGAATAACGAACATTAGACTACATGTGTAAGGAACATAAGGGTACACATATCTTTGCAAATAAGTGTTTTCAAACTCTTTTTGGTAGATACCAGAAGAGGGTTTGCTGGGTCATATGGTAACTCTATTTTTACTTTGTTTTGAGAGACCTTCACACTGTTTTCCATACGGCTGTACCAGTTACATTCCCACCGGCAGTGCATGAGGGTTTCTTTTTCTCCTCGGCCTCTCCAACCCTTGTTATTACTTGTCGGTAATAGCCATTATAACAGGTGTGAAGTGACATCTCGTAGTTTTGATTTGCATTTCCTTGATAGCTAGTGAAGTTGAGCATCTTTTCATATATCTGTTGGCCATTTGTATGTCCTCTTGGGAGAAGTGTCTGTTGAGGTCCTCTACCCATTTATTAATTGGATTGTTTGTTTTTGTTGTTGAGTTTTATGAATTCTTTGTATGTTTTGGATATTAACCACTTGTTAGAACTGTTGTTTATCAATAGGTTCTTTCATTTGGTTGATTGCCTTTTTGTTTTGTTTGTGGTTTCTTTTGCTGTGCAGAACTTTTTTGGTTTGATATAGTACCATTCATTTATTTTTGTTTTTACTTCCCTTGCCTTTGGGGTCAAATTTATAAAATCTTCTCTAAGATCACAGTCCATAAGTTTAGTACCTATATTCTCTTCTGTGTAATTTATTGTTTCAGGTCTTATATTTAAGTCTTTGATCCATTTTGAGGTAATTTTTGTATGTGGGGACAAACAGTAATCTATTGTAGTTTCAATCTTTGGCATGTGGCTTTCCAATTTTCCCAGCACCATTTATTGAAGAGGCTTTCTTTTCTCTAGTGTATGTTTTTGGCTCCTTTGTTGAAAATTATTTGCTCACATACATGTGGGTTAATTTCTGGGCTCTCAATTCTGTTCTACTGGTTTGTGTACCTGTTTTTCTGTTAATACCATGCTGCTCTGATTATCACTGCTCTGTAGTATAATTTGAAATCAGGGAGTGTGATAATTACAGCTTCATTCTTTTTTCTCAAGATTGCTTTGGCTCTCCGGAGTCTTGTGGTTCCATACAAATCTGATGATTTTTTATTCTATTTCTTTTAAAAATGCCATTGGGTTTTTTATCGAAATTGGATTGAATCTGTATATTGCTTTCAGTAATATGGCCATTTTAACTATGTTGAGTCTTCAGTCCATGGTCACGCAACATCTTTCCATTTCTTTTTGTCCTTTGCAATCTCTTTTTGCAGCAATTACAAAAAGAATTGCTTTTTCCATTCCTTTTTCTGAAATTTCATTGTTAGTATATAAGAATGTAGTGGATTTTTATACATTGATTTTGTATCCTACAACCTGTATTTTGTTTATTGTTTTGAATAGTTTTTTGGTGGAATCTTTAGGGTTTTCTATGTAAAGAACTATGTTATATGTAAAAAGTGACAATTTTTCTTCTCATTTCCAGTTTTATTTCTTTCTCTTGTCCAGTTGTACTGACTAGGACTTCCAGTACTGTGTTGAATAAGAATGGTAAAAGTGGACATTCTTGTCTGGTTCCTGATCTTAGGAACCAAAAAACGTTCAGTTTTTCACCATGAGGCTTTGTCATATATGGCCTTGTTATGTTGAGGTACTTTTATTCTATACCCATTGTATTGAGTGTTTTATTCATAAATGGATGTTGCATCTTGTCAAAGGCTTTTTCTGCATCCACTGATGTAACCATATGATTTTGTCTTTCATTTTATTAATGTGGTATATCACACTGATTGATTTGCATATGTTGAACCATCCTTGTGTCCCTGGAATGAACGCCACTTGATTGTGATGTATTATTTCTTTAATGTTTTGTTGTATTCAGTTTGCTAGTATCTTGTTTAGGATTTTTGCATCTGTATTCATCAGAGATATTGGTCTGTAGTTTTCTTTTTTGTGCATTATCCCTGCTGAGTTTTGGTATCAGGGTTATATTGGCCTCATCATGTGTGTTAGGATGTATTGTATCTTGTTAATTTTTTTGGAAGAGTTTGAGAAGGATAGGTATCAAATCTTTTTTGAATGTTGGGTAGAACTCACTAATGAAGCCATCTGGTCCTGGACTTTTACTTTTGGAGAGGTTTTTGAGGTTGTTTCTATTTTCTCACAGTTTATCAGTCTGTTCAGATTTTCCACTTCTTTGTGAGTCAGTCCAGGAAGGTTATATGTTTCTAGGAACTTATCCTTTCCTCTAGATTATTGAATTTGGTGGCATATGTTCTTTCATAGCATTATTGTATGATTCTTTGTATTTCCGTGGTGTCTGTGGTAACTTCTTTCATTTCTGATTTTTTATTTGAGTCTTTCTCTTTTTTCCTCAGTAAGTCTAGAAAGAGGTTTGTCAGTTTTATTAATCTTTTCAAAGAAGCAGCTCTTTATTGCATTAACATTTTTAAAAATCCTCACCCGAGGATATGTTCATTGAATTTTTTTTGAGAGAGAAAGAGAAACATTAACATGAGAGGGAAACATTGATCGGTTGCCTCCTGTACCCAGTCTGACTGGGGATGGAACCTGTAACCTTGTGTATGCCCTGATCCGGGATCAAACCCCCAACCCTTTGGTTTATGGGATGATGCTCCAACCAATGGAGCCATCCAGCCAGGGTTGTATTAACTTTCTGTATGTTGTGTAAGCCGTTCTGGTTATGTTCATGGTGACTGGATTTTTTTCCAGACAGACTTCATGTTTCTGAGTTCATTAAACTGCCTGGCTTTGTTTTCTTCTACTTCATGGAGTTTTTTCAGAATTGCAATCTTGAGTTCTCTGTCATTTGAGTCACATGTTTCCATATCTTTATTTTCTGGATATTTTTCATTTTCTTTCTGAGTTGCCTCATTACCTTGGTTATTCATGGTATTTGATGGATTCCTTCTCTGTCTTGGCTTCTGTAGTAGATCAATAAGAAGTCTTTCTTTTGTGTTCCAGTAGTTGGCGCAGAAGCACAAATATTTTAGTTTCTCTTATACCTCTCTAGCTTTTCAGATCTCTGTGGGTAATGGAACATGTCCTGTATTCCCTGGGGAGGTAGGTGTCCCCAGGTCTCCTCAGTCCGAGGGCACCAACCTGGTGGGAGAATATGGCAGGTATTGGGGTTCCACGTCTATGAAATTCCAGCACTGTTACCTGCAGCCAGAGGCTGCCAGCCTTTAATGCATTATTTAAAAAGTCAAATAGTATTAATTGCAAGTTTTGAAACCCAAACAGGAATCTCTGTCCTTATTTCTCTCTAGTCCCATCTCCTCCCTCAAGAGAAAAACCACTTTAACCCTGGTTAGCAGTTTCTCCTGGTATAAACAATAGAAGTTTCTTGCAATGCTATTTCTAGGTTTTTTTCCTAATGTATATTGAGTGCCTTGTATGCTCTAGACTATTGTAGGCATTGCAGTTTTAAGAGGGATCAAAAAAACACCCTTTCATACAGCTTCCATATTAGGGGTAGGGATGGAGACAGGCAATAAATTATTTAATATGTTATATGGCAATCAGTGCTATGAAAAAAAGTAAAGCAGAAATCGAGTGACAGGGGAACTGCAGAAACAAGGTTTTAAGTTTCAACAGGGGGTCAAGGAAGGCTTTTCCTCA
The DNA here is from genome assembly GCA_007922815.1 of Macrotus californicus. NCBI lineage: Eukaryota > Metazoa > Chordata > Mammalia > Chiroptera > Phyllostomidae > Macrotus > Macrotus californicus. The sequence goes on from VMDR010022303.1 coordinate 9,938, forward strand.
GATGGTCACGTTTGATCAAAATCCTGAAGAAAGCCCTGTGGGAAACGAGTACTCCAAGGACTGGGACAGCATGTGCAAAGGCCCTGAGACAGGGCTCTGATGAGTCTGGGGATCGGTGAGGAGACCAGTGTAGCCAGGGCAGAGTGAACAAGGGAGAAATGGATCGGTTGGCAACGTAACAGAATGGCTGTGGAAGGGAGGGAGGGGGGTTCTTTGACTCATCTTCTGTGTGAGACAGGGAGTCGTGGAAGGGTTCTGAACAGAGTGTGGCATGAGATGCAAATTTAGGGATCACTCTGGCTGATGAGTTGATAACAGACTGTAAGGGAGCAAGGGCAGATGATGGAGCCATGTGGTAATCCAAGATATCAGTGGAGGTAGTGTGATTCTGGACATGTTTTGAAGGTGGAATTGACAGGATTTTCAGACAAATTGGAGGATAAAGGATGAGTGTATGGCTTTTGGACTTAGTAAGTTCAAGGGTGGAGTTACCATTTACTGAGTTGGGAAAGGCTACTGAGGGAAGTGGGAGGGAGAAGATCAATCATTCCATTTGGAAACTATTCGAATACTGATGTCAAATAGGAAATTGGATAGGCAGCTTTGAGTTCAGACTATTGATTTGGAAGTTGTCAAAGTCAATTAAACTGAAGGCCATGAAGCTGGGTGAGATAACCAGGGCCTTAGTGTAGATATAGGCAAGGACTGAACTCAGAGTGAAGTAGAAGGAAAACCAGGAGTGTGATATTTTAGGAACCAAGTGAAAGTGAAGGCAGAATTAGTGGTCCACTCTGACAAAGTCTGCTGGAGGTCAGATAAAATGAAGAGAACTGACCTTGATTTAGGAATGTGGAATTATCAGCAGCCTTGATGAACAGTGTTGGTAGCTTGATTGGGTTGAAAAGCACTTGGCAAAAGATCCTTTTGTGACAAAAACTTAACAGGTATGAATAAAAGGGAATTTCTTCAATCTGATAAAGTCCATCTACTAAAACCCTGCATTCTTACTGGTGAAAGATTGAATGCTTTCCCTAAAATCAGAAACTAGACAAAGATGTGCATTTCCTACTTAATTTGGTGTGATACTAGAAGTGCTAGTCAGGACAGTTAGGCAAGGGAAAGAAGTAAAAGCCCCCTAGATTGGAGAGGAAATAGGAAAACTATCTAAACTGAAGTTAGTACCATCTTTTATTGGTTGCCTTCAAAGGGCCGAAATAATTTTAGGACTGTATAAATGTAACTACTCCTTAACTGTGAAGGAGTTGAAATTACATTTGCCCTTGAAGGCAACTGCAAGGCTGATGTGGCCCTCAGCGAAAATGTGTTTGATACCCCTGATAGAAAATCCTTCTGCGTCAATTGATAATGATCATATGGATTTTATTCTTCCTTCTGTTAATGTAGTGTGTAACATTATTTGATTTTTATATGTTGACCCAACCTTGCATTCTTAGGATAAATACACTTGCTCACAATGCAGTGTACTTTAGAGGTCTGTCCAGAAATTATCAAGCCACGTGGTAAGAAAAATAGAGACATCTATTGAAAAAGATATAAGATACAAAAAACATTGTACATAGGACATGACGCCTCAGTCCCCTTCAAAGTAGGCACCTTGGGACCTCACACAATCCTCCCAGTGACTCATCTACTGTTTAAAACACTCTGCAAAATCCTTTGTTGGAATTGCCATCAGTTGCCCCATTGTATTTTCCTGAATCTCAACGATGGTCTGGAATCTCTTCCCTTTCAAAGGTGCTTTTGGTTTTGGGAAAAGCCAGAAGTTGTAGGTCATCAAATATGGGCTGTAGGAGGACTAAGTCACCTGGGTGATTTGATGTTTCACCAGAAAACTCTGCATGAGACATTCTTATGTAGATTCTTAGTGGACACATTGTCATGATGAAGCTGCCCATCACCAGTTGCCCATAGCTGTGGCAGTTTTTGTTGTATTGCATCTCTCAACCAATGAAGAACATTGAGGCAGTACTCATTTTTTGGCCTAGAAGGGCATGCTCATGATGGACAACACCTTCCCAGTTAAAAAACACAGTTAACACAGTGTTGATCTTGCTGTAACTTTATTTTGCCTTCTTCAGGCATGGAGAACCAGGCAGCTTCCACTGGGATGACTGGGTGTTCGTTTCTGGATCATAGCTGTAGACCCACGACTCATCTCATCAGTTATAACCTTCTTGAGGTTCATTAGTAGTGATTTGAATCAAGTCATTAGCAACAACTGCAGCACAATGTTCCTTCTGCTCTGGTAGCAGAAGCCATGGAATGGATTTTGCCACAACACGTTTCATGCCAAGATCCTGTGTCAAAATCTCAGACATAGTTTTTGGAATCCCCGGATCAGCTTCTGGTTCTCTCACTGTCAGTCGCTGATCTTTGTTGCCTGCAGCCTGTATACCTTCAACATTCTCAGGTGCTCTGCTCGTTACAGGCCTTCCAGAGCATGGGTCATTTTCAGCAGATTCTCAACCATCTTTGTAGCATTTGTGCCACGCTTTTATTTGCTCTGCACTTGTTGTGTCATCCCTGAAAGCCTTCTGAATCTTCCAAATAGTTTTTGCGGAGGAATGTTTAAGCTTAACACAAAATGTGATGCAGATCTGTTGCTCTACTTGCTCAGTCATTTTGAATGTGACAGCCACACAGCACACATGCTCACTCAACGGCGTGTACTGCCCCCACTGACTGCTACAGCGAAGGGTACAGTGAAGTTGTCATTGTTTACACATGCACATTCCAGTCCACTCTCCCTGGCTGTCAGGTTACATCGATGTCACACAAACCGTTTTCATTATATTAATAATTTTATTAACACTAGCTGGACTTTTTTCGAACAGACCTTGCATATGGAGAGAGGGAGATTAAACAATTGGCTCACATGGTTGTGGTATAAGTCAGAATCAGCAGCCGTCTGGAGGCTGCAGACTTCCAGAGAAGAGTTGTAGTTCAAGTTGAAAGGCCATCTGCTGGTGGAATTCCTTCTTGTGCAGGGAAGGTTCATCTTTTTTCAGCTGATTGGATGAGGCCCACCCACATTATGGAGGGTAATCTGCTTTATTCACATTCCACTGATCTGCATGTTAGTCTCATCCACTAAACACCTTTACAGGAAACATCTAACATAATGGTCGAACAAATGTCCGAGCACTGTGGCCCAGCCAAGTTGACACATAAAATTAACCGTCACATTCTCTGTTCTCCTACTCTCCTTTAAATATATCTGTGATAATTATTACATTGAGGGAAATTTGCCCTTTGGAGATTTGATAAGTCTTCTACATCAGATGTTTCTCTCACTAAAAGAAGTAATTTAAATAAGTGAAAAAAGTGGAATGGATTTGTACCATATTAGTTACTCTATATCACGTAAATGACCATGGCATTCTAACGTACCTCGAATCCCAGCAGATACTGCTACTTTCCCAGATCCATCGCAATGCCCCTGGTTTTAAAGAACATCTGTATCCGTCCTCGGCACATGGCACCTTTATCCAGTTCTACCCAAGCTCTCCTGTGGGAAAACAGTCAAGGGAGTTTCTAGAAGTTTAGGCTTCTTGTGAGAGCTTTTCCAAGGATTGTTTAGAAGAAATTCTGAGACCCTCGTTTATTTTAGAATCTTATTTTTGCTCCTTAACTGCCTTCACACCCTGTATCTCCTGAGTCCACAGGAGAGGAAAAACAGAAGCTGTCTACCTTGCAGACAGAATATACTTGAACCAAAAATGGGATTGCCCACCATCTGCTTGTAGACCTGTAACCAGTATTGATCTAGATTAAGCCAATAGCCCAGTGAATACATTGATAATTTTCACTTTCTTTGAAGTTCATAAAAATTAAGCACAAAACAGCAAGTATAAGTAACCCTTAATTTGATTAATGACTGGTTACACTTTTAAAAAATATATTCCACATCAAAATGATCTGAGTGGACTCTTTTGACAGGAGTAACATTATAATACTGCAAGAATTAAATGTCTACTTGTCTAATAATTATATCTTAAAACCATATTTACTAAGCTGTCACTGATACAAACATACACCGTGTGGGATGACTTTTACTAAAATATAACATACCACATTTCTTGGAGGTCAGCATAGTTTTCAATAAAAGATGCTTGGCTGCTATTAGTGGAAGAAGGAAAACAGCTCACTGTGCCATACAAGTTGTGTAGTGTTTGCATAAAATTTTATTATAACACCATGATTAATTGATAGTATGCCATAAATATGAATTATAGAAAATTGTTCTTTTTAAGGTTGAATTCTGTAAGTTAAGGGTCACCTATATATAAAGATTGTCAGGCCATTTATACATGTTGTATATTTTTAAACTTATTTCATTATATATTTCATTTCCATCTAACTTCTGGTGGATAGTGGGGAAGTTAGTGTATTTTGGGGGTGTGTGTCTGTCTACCTGTTGGAGTCCAAAGAGTGCTTGTCTCAATGGTACAAGGTTCTGCTTTAAAGATTCTATCTCCTTTTTTTCTAATGCAGTATGAAATAGTCCATACGAAGAATTCTTTTTTAACATTGATAAGAATTACAGACTGTTTTTCCTCTGGTTAATTCATTATGGAAATCTTGTTATAATCAACTCACAAAGCACTGCTTATCATGCATCTGTCTTCAGACGTAATTTCTTGCAAGTGGTTTCCTGAAAAACCATCAAGTTGTCTGCACTGCTGCCCTTGCTGGAGTGCTTCATGCACTCTTTTAAAACAAGGTCAGGTTTGGACTTATGTAAGTTAAGACTGTTCTTTCTATTTAACTGAAGTGTTTCCCATGAAGTTCAATAAAAAACAAAACTGTCCATTTGCTGTTATTTCTTTTAAATGTTATTGTTTACCTATCTCTACTGATACATGTTTTTTTCCTAATCCTATTTCTTAATTCTTCTATCTGTGAGCACCACTAATCTGCAATAAGTTACATGGCCTGTTTTTAAAATCTTGTAAAAGTTCCCATTTCTGACAATATTCAGCCATTTTATTAAGGACTGTAATGTAGGTAAATAAAGCTGTGTCTAAATCTACTACCTTAAGTATGTTTCCAAAAAATAAAACTTACAGAAAGAGAACTTTTAGAAGTATTCTTTCAAAAGTGGTGCAGGTTCTTTTTTGAACAAGAAAGAACTCTGCATAATATCAACATGTCTGGATTTCTACTTGGAAATATTTTTTTCTGACAGAAAGAAACCATTCCTGCTTGGAGAATTTTAGGTTGCATAGACTCAACTTAAAATATATTAAAATTTCAAATCCAATTTTCCCCTCTTTTCAGAACTACATTTTTATATTCAAGTTTATGTGTGCATACTCTATTTTTTCATAATTTTGAAAGAGTGTAATTAAGAGCTGATTCTTTATAGCTGGCTGGCAGAAAATTAAATTCTTATATGGTTTCCCTTTTTTTTATATTAATGCTGTGCTATGCTTTAAACATAAATTGTCAGTGGTATCAGGAAAACTTTTTAAGACCTGAGTAATTTTTTTCCTTGGAAATTGCAAGTCGATATGTTATATTAGCTTCCGTGATTTCACTGGGCACTTTGAATTTCGGTTTTTAGCTTGAGAGGAGTTCAAAGATTCAAGAGTATTTACGGCATCTGAACATTTAAGTTTTATGGAGAGGAACTTTGAACCTGTAACATTCCAGAGATGAATTTTCTGTCTGTTTGTTCCGAAGCCTTTTCCCCCTTCATATACAAAATTAATTCTGTGTGTTTGGTAAATGTAATCCATGGTAATGTTGTGTTTTTCAGGTGATTTTTTCCCCTCCTGATGTGGTTTTTTACAAGATGAATATAGCTGATTATCTAGCTTCTTCAGGTCTCAGTAACTTTTAGAGTTTTGCATTGGCATTTCAGTTTAGTTTGGTTTAGTTTAAACTTTAAAGCCACAAGATTTTTACTTGTCACTTTAAGATGTTCTTAATTATCCTCCATTATCTTTTGGAATATTTTATTATTGATATACTATAGGAGCATCATTCCAACAATAATTTTGTCTCAGAATCATACTACATAGTTTTTATATGTCTGTTATGACTTATGTATGTCATTATAACAAGATTGGCTTTATATTAAATGTTGATTTTAATGGACATTTTCAGTGTTTTGTTGTCAGGAGCATAACATTGTATAATAGTTTTCAGCTGCTTAATTTTCATTGTCTTCATGTTTTTTTAAAATCTTCTTTAAAAGGTCATTTATATTGAAGTTTTCCCTTCCTTATAATTAAGGTGTAATAAATATAATGCTGGGTCAAGTTAATCGAGTGTTTGGAGATGAAAAAAAAGATTTTGTACAGTATTTTTGGTAGTTC
>VMDR010022304.1:0-16278 GCA_007922815.1 Macrotus californicus
CAAAGTTATGAAAAGCAAGGACCTACATCCAAGATTACTCTATCCAGCAAAGCTATCATTTAGAATGGAAGGGGAGATAAAGTACTTCCCAGATAAGGTCAAGTTAGAGGAGTTCATCATCACCAAGCCCTTATTATATGAAATGTTAAAGGGACTTATCTAAGAAAAAGATCAAAACTGAACAGTAAAACGACAACAAACTCACAACTATTAACAACTGAACCTAAAAGATAAAAAACAAACAAAGTAAACAACTAGAACAGGAACAGAATCACAGAAATGGAGATCACATGAAGGGTTATCAGTGGAGAGAGGGAAGGGAGAAAATGGTGGAAAAGGTACAGGGAATAAGAAGCATAATTGGTAGGCATAAAATAGGGGGAGGTTGAGAATAGTATAAGAAATGTAGAAGCCAAAGAACTTATATGTATGACCCATGGACATGAACTAAGTGTGGGGGGTGGGATGCTGGTGGGAATGGGGGTACTGGGCAGAGGGGGATGAAAGGGAGAAAAAATATGAGGCAACTGTAATAGCATATTCAATAAAATATACTTAAAAAAGGATTTTATTCTGTTGATAAAAAAGTATGTATCTATTCACACAGTAGAATTCTATATAGCAATGGGAATAAAGAAATTATTGTTATGTACAAAAACATGAATGAATCTCTGAGTAAAGGAAATCAGAACCAGAGAATGCAAATTACATGTTTTCGTTTACATATAGTTCAAAAACTGGCAAAGTTCAATCTATAGTAATAGAAGGAAGCACAGTGGTTCCCTAGAGAAGGGGGGTAATAATTTGCAGAAGGCATAATGGAGATTTCTGGGGTATCAGCCATATTCTATGTCTTGATATGGTGGTAATTCAGACGTGTTCACTTTGGGGTTGGCAGACCTGAGCTTGAATCCTAACTTATTGGGGGATATGAGCCCCAATTTCTTAACCCTTTCAAAGTCTGTTTCTTCATTTGTAAGGCTCAGATAATAAGAGCTAGTAAGGATTAACGAGATAACAGAGGCAAAGCCCCTAGTTCAGGGCCTGACCTGAGCTAGATGTTCCACAGACACTAGTTTTTTTTCACCTCACTTTGTACTGCCTGACCTAGTTAGATGAAACACTACCCCCACCTCCTCTTTCCTACCACCCACATGTATTATTCTTTATAGAAAGATTTACCCTGCAATGGGTCTGGCAGCTATCTATGCAATAGAAATGCAGCCAATGCCTGCTCAGCAGAGTAACGATCTCTAACTGACCTGGGACCAGACCTGTGAGGTTGACTATGTTAGGCTGGGCTGCAGGCTGTATGTACAGTGCGTATGCCACAAGTGTTAGGGATCTTAGCTAGTCCCAACTCTCTTCACCTGGAGAGCATGGCCTTTCTGATGGAGATAGATGTCTGCCATTTTTCTTCATTCAGTCTCTTGGTGTAAGGGATGAGGCAATGATGTGAAGGCTACTCCATGTATTTGGCTGAATCCCAGTTTGCAGGATTGGGTTTTACCTCCCTGGACTCACCCTGCAATTCCTATTGGATCGAGTGTCCTCGGCTTCCTGCCCTTGAGCTGCTGGAGGGGGAGATTGGGCAGCTGTGAAACATCTGCCGCTGCATTCCACCTTCATTAGCGAGGTGGACCAAGCGATATATGTGTGACTTCCCAATCGTGTGTGTGTGTGTGTGTGTTTGTGCACTTGTATAAAATTTCATTTTTCAGGCCCTTCTTGGAGTCTTGAGGATGAAAGTCCAAGTGGGGTTGACGCGATCGTTGTTACAGTGAGACCCTCATGTTGCTTTCGCAGATATAATGTTTCCCAAGCATATAGTTTTCTTTTCACTTAAAGAAGCAGCCTAGAGCACATTCCAACTTGAAAGATTTTTCTTTCTAGATGGCGGTTTCCTTCTCAAAATCCTTGGGAAAATGTTGCCACATTTTTTTTTTTTTTTTTTTACTCGAATGATTGACATGCTGGAAAAGAACATACAGAGCTCCTGGAAAGATTTAATTTTTATGAGTTCTCTAATTCTTTCTGGAAAAACAGATCACTACTCAAAGTCGCTCTATGGGTGTAGAGCCCCAGTGGGAAGGCTGAGGCCAGGACCAAGGGTAAGGAGTGCCATGTATTGGTGGTGCTGGTGAAGCACTGCAGGCTGGGGAGCTCCGGGCCATCCAGGGGGAGGAATGTCTCTAAGTAGCATTTGTTTGCATTTTGGCTCCATCTCTTCTTGGTTGTATGTTCTTGGGCATTTACTCTCATCCCTGAAAGCAGAATCACAATCCCTGCTCTACAGGATTAAATAAAATAGTATACATCAGTGGTTCTCAACTGAGAGCATTCCCTCCTCCCAACCAGGGGACATTCAGCAGTGTTTGGAGATATTCTTGGTTGACACAGATTGGGGTGAGGAGACAGTGTGTGTTACTGGCATCTAGTGGGTAGTGCTTATAAATATCTTACAAAGCACAGGACAGCCCCCACAACGAAGAATGAATAGGCCCAGAATGGTGTTACTACTGAGGTTGGGAGACCCTGTTAACACTTGTGGCAGCGCTGTCACTGAGCTGATCTTCCATCCATCTCCTCTGTCCCTGGTTTATATTCCCCTCCCCCACCCCCCCGGCATTCTTCCTGCTGAGGAACTCCCTAGAACTGTAAATGTTTTCTCAGTGAGTTCACTCTTCCTTTCTCTATGGTGGTTATTTTAGAGGTCCTGTCCCACCTCACATCCCAATAACTCTTTCCTCTCGCTCTTAGCAGATGACAAACTTACAGAAAAAATAGATATTTGATGAGAATTCATTCAACTTTCTGCCCCCAAACACACTGATCTACCATATCCGTACCTCTGAGGCAGACACTGGTGTTTCCAATCTAAAACCACCCCTTGCTTGCCAGTGGCATCCTGATTCTCTTTGGTTGCTGAGTGGAGATGTCCTTATCTCAGAGAAGTGGGCCCAGCTTTGGTCTAGGAACGACTCTAAGTGCCAATTTTAGGTAATGTGATATATTAAGAAGTCTTCTAGAAGGCTTCTGGAAAATACTTCTCCTTAATTTAACAGGGGTATATGAGGAGAAACTCGCTGCTTTGTGCTAACCCATGCTTCCTGACAAGAATTGGTCATGGGAAGATGTGATGCTCAGAGCTGTTGCAGCCATCTTGCATGCATGAGGCAAAACCAGAGCAAATCACAAGGGTTATTCTGAGCTCTGTTAACCTTGCACTACTTAATTAATGGTAGTATAGTAGGCAGTTAGACAGGCATGAGCAAAACATGAAAAATGGGTCAGGTGCAGAGGGTCACGAGGGCAGAGAGCCCCAGGAGCCTAGCAATGGGCAGAACTACAAGTGCTTGCACAATCACTCCCTTAAGCATTAACCTCTGGAGATGACATTTAGGCCTTAGCTGTGTTTCAGCTCCAGGCCCAGAAAAGCAGCAAAAGCCAGTGGAGCAACACCATGGTTGACATGAGGGCCAGCTGCAATGACTAATGACCTCCTTCCCTGGGACTGACCTGTCAGTGGAGACTGGGACCTTGAGGAGACACACAAGGAAAGCTGATGAATATTCTATTGAGATCCTCCCCTGAGACCTCAGATAAAAGCCCTTGGGACCAGTGCACTCTCTATGGAGCACGATCTGTGCCTTTCCCTACCTCTTCCTATGCCCTTCTTTCCCCAGGGTTGCACTCCCTCCTTAACCCCCATACCAGAGCACACTGGAACCTTTCCTTTGTCTTCCATTTCTCAAGGCTCTGTCTCTAGCCTTCTTTCTTCTGAGCTGTAACTTGTTTCCTGAGCTCATTTTTTTCCTACAGGTCACTTCTTGTACCTCCGTGACTTTCTAAATAAACTTTCTCTTATGATTTGAGTCTTGGCTCTGAATTTTTCTCCTAGCCAGAACTCAAGAACTGAGGTCGCCAAACCAAAGTTAACACCTGGTGCCGTTTTTTCCACCACTAACAGTAGCAAAAATCTGTGTCCTGACTTCTAAAATTTGAATTTGAGTCACAATCCTAAAGGATTGTGATCCTAGAGGATTTACTTTTATTTGAGCCTGGAATAATTTCTAACAGATACTTCATTTTCTTCATTCTTGTTCCACTGAAATATCTCCTAGATACTATTTCCATTTCCATTTCCTAGATTGCCATCCATTTCCCTCGGGGTTCTGCTCCATCAATGCTTCCTTCCTCTATTCTATATTTTTTAACCTTTCCTTCCTATTGTTTTGTTCTTATGAGTCTTGAAACATGCTCAAAACTCTCCCACCTTAAAAAAAACAGCATATTCCAAAACCATCTCTATACTAATCCCCTTTCAAGTACTTCCCTGTCTTTCATCTTGGCTATCATAGGAAGTTCCTGGTAAGTTTTGCCTGCATCGGCTGTCTCCCCTCCCCATTTCCCACCTGCCTCTCAACATTGGCAATGTGGGTTTCCCTGGAACTTGTGCAGGTCACCAAGACTTCCACTTTTCCCTACCCAAAAAACTCTTCTCCAATCTCATTGTGGCACCACCTTTTCCTCTTTTGTCTTCTGTAATGTGACGCTGTGTTCTCTGTGGAGCTCTTTTCCGCCTGTCCAGTTGACTTTCAGTCTCTTGTATTGAGTTCCTTTCTTTTAAGAGGATTGTCTGCCAGCTCTCCTCTCTTCCTCTTTGCTCTTACTCTGAGAAATCTCATCGACAACCCAGCAGCTATTTATTATCCATATACTCCCAAATTTCTGTCTATAGTCCAGAACTTCACTGATTTGAGATCCACATATTCATCTGTTCCTACACAACTTCACTTGGATATCGCCCAAGAATCTCAATCTTGACACATCTGTAGACAAAAAAAAAAAAGCGGGGGGGTGGGGTGGGGGAGGGGTTCTATGGAAAGTAACCTCAGAGGGTGAGGTTATCTTATCATAAATTCCTAACTGGGCAGGTCATGATGGGTAGTCATGCCCCAGGCACATAACTTTTTAGTAAAAGATTTACCTTTGTCTTAAACAAGCCCTGTTCATTGTTTCTGTCATCTAGGTTAACACATTTCTGAAATAAACTGTAACCACCCTCAAGAGAGCACGTAATCTTCATAACTGTCCTGTAATCCAGTCCTACCCTTGCTTTTTCCCATCTCCATGTATCTTTTTTACATTCCGTCCATGATTTCAAATGCATTAAAAAAAAAGAGCAAAACTGTTATTCTCCAGAGCATTTGAGAACTTGCTCCTCAGTGTATGTCATCAGTTTGGCTCAAATAAACTCATAAAAAAAAATTTCTACAGCCCTGGTCATGTGGCTCAGTTGATTGGAGGGTTGTCCCATGCACCAAAAGGTTTTGGGTTCAATTCATGGTCAGGGCACATACCTAGATTGCGGGTTTGATCCCTGGTTGGGGAAATATACCTGGTTGATATTTCTCTCTCACATCAATGTTTCTCTTCTCCCTCTTTCTTCCTTCTCTTCTCTCTAAAATCAATTAAAAATATATCCTTGGGTGAGAATTAAAAAAATTCTCTACAGGTTTGGATGTTATCCTAAAATTAATTTTAACGTCTACCTCAAAATCTCATATTAGTCAATAATACCACATTTTACCTAGCTGCCTAAGCAGATACCTAGAAATCACTGTTGACTTCTTCCTTTCCTCTTCACTCCAATTTTTCATGAATGCTGTGGGTTACATTCTTTGAGCATCTCTCTGGTTCCCCAGGCTCCCCTATAATCTCTCCCTTAATTGATTTCCTGCAATTCTCTCCTAACTTGTCTCCCTATCTCTATTCTGCCCTGCTCAAACCCATTCAGCCTTTTAAAATGCTGTCCTGATCAAGTGTGTCACTCTCTTGCTTAAACTTCTGTATTGGCTCTTATGATATGGTCCAAACTCATTACCATGATTTATGAGGCTCTGTCTTGTGGTCACTTCTCTTATACCCTCTAAGGGAGTGCAGATCTCAGACTCCATTCTCCCCAGAACCTTTCACTCCCATTCCCTTTGCCTCATCCCACCCCAGCATGGATGACTCTACTTGACTCTGCAAGCTGAGATGTCACCTACCTCTAATGAGTCTCTCCTCACTCACCTGCCTGAATTAAAAGCCACTCACATTTCACACCTCTGTCTCCCACCTTGGATTGAATCCGTTGAATTCAAGTAATTTCTTTATGTGTCTGTATCTTTGTTCATTTGTAGGGTCCATGAGGGCAGACCTTGTATTTGACTTGTTCACCATTTGTAGATGCTTAGCAAGTATTTGAGGATGACAGGACTAACAGGATGAATGACCAGTATGGACCTGTCAAGGGTCCTTCATCACACCACACAGATAACCTCTCCTTCTGTCAATGCACAACCCTTCTTTCTTTTGCACATCTCTCATTGTGCCCCACCTTTGGTCCATCACCTTCTAAAATCCACATGCATTTCCCCTTAAATGTAATCTTATTGAGTTTCATTTAATTCTTGGGACAATTGTGAGGTGACATTATTACTTACATCGTAGAATTAAAGTTCAGAAAGCTGAAGCAAACTTCTGGAAGTCACACCACTCAACAGTGGCAAAGCCAGGATTCAAAGGTTTTGTCCTTTTAGCCCTGGGCTCCTTCCACCACAGTGATCTTGCATGAATGTTTTATAGACACATTTTATTTACAGGACTGTTTAGCTCTTCATGTGAATTCTCTGCATATTGCTAACTCGAGTATTGAGATGTGAAACAGGCCTCCTGCTCCTCCTCTTCCTCCTCCTTCTTCATCTTCTTCTCTTTCTTTAACTGGAAGTTTTCAGGAAATGCTTGTTGGTAGGTTGACTAAAAATTCCATCTTATAGCTGGGTAGAGTTTCTTTGTGGAAGGGCAGAAAAGAGGATTGCTCTTTTGGGCTGATTCCAGGACTCCACCCTTCATTCCCTGAAAGAAAAAAAAGGTTGTCTCTAACCTCAAACTCCATTTCTGACACAAAATAAGGACACAATAAATGTTAATTCTCTTCTCTCTGGCCCTGAAAAACTTTTATGAAATTTTTCTAAGAACCTTCCAAGGGACCTTGTTTCCTGAAGCTTGCATGGCATAGAAAGTTAGCTTCCCACTTTGTGTTTCTGGACCTTCTGTTATCATTGAGTATTTCATAAATGGAGCCCTGGGACTGGTAATCCCACCAGTGTTCCTGGGGTCCTAGAGGACAATGTCCCTAGCATTTGAATTCCACAAAATCCCCTTGAGGAATTTAACACTACCTTATTTGTTGTCTGTTAAAAAAAAAGCTACAGTTGATTACCCTCTTAGTATTCATTTGTCTATTTATTTATTCACCAAATATATATATATATATATATATATATATATATATATATATATATATATATATATATATATATATATATATATATTTGAAAATCAATGGCAGGCTTTGCTTGACCCTCTGGGAATACAGATCAGAAACAATTATAATGACTAGAAAAATTCTGGGGCTGGAGTGCTGGGAAAGGCTCTCTGAGGGAAGTAATGACTTAGCTGAGATTTGAAAGATAAGCAGATGTTTTCCAGGTGCAGTGTGGGAAGCACTATGGGAGGCACTGGAAGGGGACACAAGAGAAACCCAAGCCTTATTCTCCGTCTTTCGAAAACTTAAAGGGCAAGCCTGCCTCTTATGATATGGTTAAGAAACACTGTCAAACAGTAGCTATTAAGTGTCCAAATGAATGAAATATACTTTAAATGCTAAAGAATTCCTATTAGGTGAGATCACTGGTATTAAGGGATCTGGGAAACTGGTGGAGAGATTTCAGTTTAATAAGAAGAAGAGAAGGCTCAGGATGAGAACCTCACCACCTAAGCCTACCTCCTGAAGAAGTGAGTTCCCTATCATTGGAGGCATTCAAGAAGGTCGAAAGGGCCACTTATGGGTAAAGTTGGGTGGTCAGGGGAGGTGGTAGAATTCATTTACAGGGGAGAGCTGTTTGTTCTGAACTTCAGTTGCTCGAATATCTCTCTTATGATTTTTTCTATATCTCAAACTCCAACTGTGCTCTTATTTAGTTACTGTTTTAATTAAAGAAATATATTCAAAAAGGAAGCTAATGCAGATCTACATTTATAATATAAATTATCTCTAACATTTATTAAGCAAATTAGCAAGATGTAAAAGAATGTGATGGATCCCATCATTTGTGTAAAAAGATACATTTATATATCACATATTATATATATCATACATTTACATATATCATACATAAATTATTGCTGAAAGTATAAAATAAGCTGGTAATACCAATTGCCTCTGGAACAAGACGCTGACAAACCAGAGCATATATTACCTATTAAAAACAATAAAAATAATAATTTTAAAAATCAGAATCAATTATGTGCCCATTTTGTATATTAGAATGTATGCTATATATCTACAGAAAGAAAACAAGTAGTAAACACCAAGAGGCAGCCTTTCTTTATTTCTCTATATTGTCTAAAATTTCTCCGGAAAACATACACATGGCTTTTGATTTAAAAATTGTATTAAATGACACTATTTGATAATGAAGCATAAAACAGAAGGAGCAGCAAGAGCTACACACAGACTTAAAGAGCAGAGATGGAGAAACTATCGTCATGAAGAGGTTTGTGATCCAAGCTGGAGTTTTAGTCTGATTGGGAAAGTTTGGACCAAGAATTGAGGGAAGAATCCAAGCGTGGGATCAGAGACTGACTGTGATATTCCAATATGAGGGGTTGAAGAGTAGGGAATGACTTTGACTGGAGAAGGAGTCTTGGAGGCTGAGATCAAGATAGCACCTGTGCAAAAGGAATGGGGAGGTTGGAGGAGTCATACAGGGCAGAGAGTTGAGAGCGAGTGGTTGTCAGGCCTACTGAGTTGCACAGCCATAATAGGCACCTTTCAGTTTGCAATTATACACACAACCTCAACAGCTGGATGTGGTGCCCTTGGCTGGAACTCAGGAGAGGTCTAGGAGGGCTGAGCAAAGGCTTAGGGACTGTAGAAGTAAGAGTTGAGAATGGGCAGGGAGAAGGCATGGACTTAGGAAGGGTCCTGTATTGGGGTGACCTGGGTCTAGATGATGGGGAGTGCAGATCTGGGAAAATCTGGCTTGGTCAAGCTTGTCTCCCAATGGCAGAGATTGTAAGGGTCGTCTTAATGATCTGGAATGTGTGCCTGCCAGTCAGCACCTGGCAAGGGAAGTCATTACGTTCGTTATCTGAGCATTACTTCATCTTCCCAATTCCAGTGGTGGCAAGCACGCTCCACTTTAGGGATGCTGGCTGCAATGGAAGTTGGACTAGGTGGACTCAGAAATCCTGGAACACCAGTAGGTATATGATTCTAGGCAACTAGGAAAACCCCTAACTAACTGGAGTACTAATTGGAGAGAGACAGAGATGACAAAAGTGAAAGAAGTCCATGGAAGGGTAAGCAACTTCTAAAAATTGTCTTATTAAACAAGGACATGATGCCCTGATATGAAGGGCTGTGGGCAGCAGAGAGAAAGAAAACATAGACATCATTTCCCTTTTTCTCATGGTCAGTGAGAAAAGGGGTCCTTCTTAAGTAGAATTTAATAAAATCAACTTGGTTTTTCATCCTGACCCAGTTAAAACATCTCTCACATAGCCTTACCAGTCTCCTTGGAAATAAAGCAAAGGCCTCTTAGAAACCTTAAATTAGAGGTTATAAAAACATTCTTTTCCATGGTTCTGAAAACCTAACACTGTATTTATCTCTCTGTTTGGGATTCCATCAGAGATGGGTGTTTCATTCTCCTTTCAGACTAAGCAACAGGAAGACATATTTCCTTTTTTCCTAATTTCCCTTAGAAAAAAAAGTGACATTTGCCTATACAGTTCTATTTTTTCCATTTGGTTTTTAATTATAAAAAGCTCTAGCAGCTGATTTATTATATAGGGAACAAATTGTGTCTTTGAGACTCACTGCACTGTAATTACTTGAGTTAGCACTGCAGATATCTGTGCAGGGGCCAGCAGTCAATTTTGACTCAGAATAGATAATACACGGACTGCTATTAAGTTTAATGTAGATTAATGTGAGTTGCTTCCCTTTGCATGTATGTATGCAGGTACCAATAATTAAGATTAATTTCCACTAGATAGAATGGCCTTCATTGTGCACAGTGCCAGAAAATGCTTCCCTAATAGCTGTTAATTGGATATATTTGCTTTGATGGTGAAATTCTGATTAGTCTTGTTACCCTGAAAACTCCCCTCCCTTGCTACTCCACCCCTACACACTCTTTAGGAGTAAAAAAAGAGATTGACAATAGCAGAGTCAGAGCTTTGGAGGTGATGGACACTTTTGCACCCACCTATCCAAACCCATCCTACATCCTCATTTTTGAGTGACTCAGTCTTAGCTGCTTTCGTTTGCTGAGGGCTTACTGTGTTCATTCTTACTGTAAGGTAGAAATGACCTCCTGTTTATACAAATGAGGAATTTTGAAGTTCAGCCAAGTTAAGGCATTTACTCAGATCACTAGGTTAGTGCTGAAATGGGGATTCCAGTCTGGCCACTTTCTGAGTCAATACATAAGGACTTCAGAAATTGACAAGAAGGGCCATTATGTTATTAGCACTGTTGGTCTTTTCTGTTTTCCTGTTCTTTTGCAGGTCTGAGCACCTGAACTGAAGCACCATCTCCCCTACTTTCTCCGTTTCTCTTTTCACTATTATTTTCCCTCCTCCCTGTACTGAATGGGTCAAGGTCAATTCAAAAGAAAAGGAATCCCTCGAAGTTGGTCAGAACCGCCAGGCAGAAGCCTGCATATCTCTTCAGCAGGTCCCAAAGGCTGGTTTATGGCGGGCAAAGTTGTGACATGGCAGTAGCAGTTCTGGGAAGATGTTTTACTTCTCCTTTAGAATGAATCACCCTCACCATTTGTATTCTACAATGAGAGCATCTTTTCTTTTATCTTCATGTTTTTCACACAGCATAGGTATTGAAATAAAAAGCAAAAATTCCTGGCAACAGTAACCTATTACCAGCTTCTCCTGGCTAACTCTGGTCATGAAGGGATCCGGTTGAAGGAACCACATGAGGAGAAGACTTCTAGATGAAGTTGGCCTCCCCAGGTCAGTGGAGTCTCTAGAAGAGCTGAAGTGTGATTCGCCATGTCCACAGACACGTGTGATTTGGTGGTGGCGGGAGGTGGAGTGGGCCCAGCTTGCTGCTTTCATGTGGTTCTGAGGGAGCACTTGCTGCGGGAAAAGAGCTGAGTTGGAATCTTGCCTCTGTCACAAACGAGCTTTGAGACCTTGGTCAGCTTACTTACTCTCTCTGAGCCTCAGTCTTCTTTCCTCCAATACCACTTGATTCCCAGGGTTTCTTTGTTTGTTTGTTTTACAGAAAGGAGATGAGATCATCTGTGTTAAGTATGGCACTTAATGCAGGGTTCAGCACATTCACTGAATATGATTTCCTTTTTCATTTCTAGGGATTGTGTCCCCTACTCATGAGTTTGAGGAGAAGCAACAACCCTCATGAAATTTTTTCCTGGAGGAGCTGAATATACCCTAACATCAACGGGCAGAAACAAAAGTTCTCTCTGGGTCTCTTTGGGGGAAATCATTAAAATCCTTCCTCATCTGTAAAATGAGAGACTTGGACTCAGTCAGTGGAATACCACTGGTATTTTGAATGGGCAATTTGTCATTCCTGGGACTGTCTCACACATTAGAGCACATTTAACATAACCTGCCTTGTTCACTAATTACCCACAGCATCGTCAGTCACTGTAACAACTCACTGTCACATTTCTGAGTGTCCCCAGGGAGATAATACACTCCCCACTCCAGTAAAGTACCCCTGGCTGAGTTCCTCAGTCATAATATTCTTATTGGCTCTCTATAGCCCTTTCTTCAGAGTGTGGGGCCACCATGAATCAGGCTACCTTTCTGCAAACAGCCTCCAATGGTTTGAGATTATCTGTGATATTGGCCTGGCCTAGCTACCCACCTTCCTTCCTCAGCACAGGTGGCAGATATTAGCCTGACTCCCAAATACCCTTATCTATCACACACTGGCCAAGGGACTTTGCGATAGGAAAGAGGTGAAATGCCCTGACCTCTCCTTGATACTCTGTCCGTGTGTGGCTCTGAGGAGAAAGGGATGATTTAAGTCTTTTGTCAGACCTTCTGCGTGGGGGTCTTATAGGATGGCTGATCCCTCTGGTCAGGAGTAGAAGGTGAAATTAGAGAAAAAAAATATTGGTTTTTCGACAACAGGATATGATTTTGGGGAGTAAGTCAAGCATTTATGTGTAATAACTAGAAGAGTATATCTAATTGGGCCTAGTTTCTGCTTTCAGAACTCTGTAAATCCCACTATGATTGTAAGGTGAATATATTAAATTATATATTTTCTGATAGACATAGAGCAGCATGTTTGGTAGCTCTGGCTGTGAGTCGCACTTGAGTTTGAATCCAATTTCTGTCACTTACCAGCACTGTGATATTATGTGAATTACTAAACCTCTTGCAACCTCACTTTCTCATCTGAAAATGGGGAAAATAAAACCTGTTTTGCAGAGGGTGACTGTGAGAATAAAATAATGTTACAAACAACCAATATGATGCCTGCACATGGTAGGTTTGCAATTAATGGTGCTGTTATTAAGAAGGAGAATAGCTTATGAAAAGACAAAAATCTTAAGCCCACAGAATGGATTTAGATTACAGTAAAATAGGCCAAAGTGAGCTCTGAAAAAATATCTTGAATGTATGTATTGTTTTACCTTAGAATAAGGGATAAGAGAATGTATGGAAGTCCAGGAAATCTTCAGGAATACATGATCTACTTCATTAGAAATAATTCTTTTTTTTTTTTTTGCATTCTTTGTTTTTATTTTATGAAAAAAGGTACTTTCAAATCTCTTAGCTGAGTAAGTCTTAGTGAAGGAGGCCTTGTGGCCTCATTTAGAAGAATATGGCTATGCTCTTCTGGCCTTAAAATTTCAGGAAGGGCACTTCAAATGGCTTTGTGTTTGCATGTTTCAGCGCCAGAACGTAAGAATAGACCCTAGCATCCACTGTCAGATGTTCTTCAGCTACCAGGGCTTCAAGTCTCTTCATCAGGTCATTCTTTGGTAAGGAAATTACTTCCACAAATTCTCCATCTCCTGGCTTTGGCTCTGGTCTCACGTTTTCGGCCTCGTCTCCGTTAATAGTCACTGTCACGATGTGTGTGCTGCAGTTGGACAGACCTGGGTCCATAGAGACAGCTGGAGAACATTCAGCAACATCACCTTTATAGCCAGTTTCTTTCTCCAGCTCTCGCAGAGCAGCTGCTTCTGGGCTTTCATTGTCATCTACGAGACCTGCAGGGAATTCCAGGCAGTAGCCTCCCATGGGTGGTTGGAACTGTTTCACCAGAACGATACATTCATAATGAAGAGTTCTTTGCAGCACTGGGATAATCGTCACACCATCAGCCGACTGTCCTTTTCTCGTTGCACGTTTCACAGTTTCCCAAGTTCTTGTTTTACCAGTAGGATCCATGTAAGTTGTTTTTTTCAAACTTGACCCATTTTCCTTCTGCAATTAACTCCTCTGAAACAATAAACTGTTTGCTTTTTCGAGAAGAATCTGCTGGTTCTTGGTTTTCCATTTTCAAACGAATTAGTCTTTCCAGTCCTTAAGCAAGAAGTTCACACTTCTGGGGCAGTGAGCGTCCCGCAGAGAAAGCGGAGGCGTGCGGTTCTTAAAGTCCCCTTCTCAATACTTCGGTATTCCATTCTCAGGACCCGAACTGTGGCATGTGTGTGTGTATACACTAAAAGTACTTCCAGAAATAATTCTTTAATAGCTTAACCCAGCGATTTTCAACTAGTATGCCATAAGAATTTTTAAAACATGCAATACTTGATTCTTTAGTGAGGGGGACTGACCTCATTTCCCTTAGATTGTCAAGTTTAAAAAAAAATGACAACAGCAACCCAACAATAGCCATCTGGTGTGAATGAATCAAAATTATATTTATTTTTTGTCAGGTTATCAAAAAATATACTTTTTGGCGTGCTATTGAGTTTTAGTAATTAGTTTATGTGTGCCATGAGATGAAAAAGGTTGAAAATAGCTAGCTTAACCCAACAGAGTGAGAGAGGTAAGGTAACCTCAGACTTTATATGATGGCAGTGTCCTCACCTGCCACTGCATATCTTATGGGCTCAGGCAGATGCCAGGCAGGTGTTCTCGGGTCTTGGCTGGCATCTAATTTGTGTGTGGCTCTCCAACCCCCTGGTCAAGGATCTACTCATACAATCTGACCCAAGTGGAAATGCACAGATCTGACTTTTTAAAAGAACCAATTCTGAGGCCTGCCTTATTAGGCCACTTTTAACCGAAGGAATTTATATATGCTCAAGGTTGTCAGAAGATGCTGGATTCAGAGGTTTGCACACAGGCAAAGAATATGGTAGCAAAAAATGGGCATTTTGAGATATTAACATTTGAGACATATCACATTAGCATAGAGTGGGACTTGTCTGGAGGACTGGGACCCAAAAGATTAACCTCGTGTGACAGGAGCAGTCATAGAACTGGGCAACCTGGCAGAGCAAAGTACTGGTGGCCTTTGTGATGACCGATGGCTGGTCTGGCTGGAATAGCCATGAGAGATGAGAGTGACTTTTGTAAGAATGCTCAATATAGAATCATTGACTGTAATTCTGTGATTTTTGGAGTGTGTGAATGCTGGGAACTGTTGAGAGATAATGACAGAACCCGAGGCCCTGGCATGGATATGAGCCTGCCAGACTCAGGCTTATGCTAATGTCTGGATCATTGGTGAAGGTGGGCAACAGATGCTTCAACAGCTGCTGAGGCTGCCGTTGCTACTAGGGCTGGAGTTTATCGCATCCCGTTATTAAGGGGTGTTTTCGGCATTCCTGTTTGACCACAGTATTTGAGGTGGAAGGATTGGTGGATAGAAGGACAAGTAGATGAAGGAAAAGTGAACAGGAGGGACAAAGAAGGAAGGAAGAAACAGGTGGATGGAACCTGAAGTATAAAATTGGATCAGAGTGCTCTGTGTAGTTCTAGGATTTGTGATCAAGAATGAAAATGCAGAGACACAGAAAACACAGAGTGACATGAATGACAAGTACCAAGTAGGATTTATAAAAGAAAAAGGAAAAAAAGCCCTGCAACTCTTCACTACACTCAGTATAAGCTGGGATGTGCCTAGAGCTAAAATCAGAAGACATGCATAAAGCCAACTTGGGCAGTCACAAGCCTCTTGAATTTTAGTCCAATGATCCAAATGCTTCAAGAGGTAGTTTTATCACAAATGAAAAGGAGAATTTCTTTCTGTTCTATCAAATTATATATACGGAACATGAGGTGATTATGGATTGGAATTATTACTGGGACTAATGGATGGGATTTACCTGGAGGCAAGCTTAGCGGGAAATTTATCATTAAAAGACTTTCCAGCAATGAGGCAGACTTCCTGTGACATCTTGAGCTCCTGGACATTGAAAATGACTTGTGAGGCAGGTAGGGAAAGTGATTCCTGCACTGGGTCAACGGTTGGATCAAAGACCTCTCATTCTCTAATTCCTTGGTTTTATGTTTCTAGAATCAAGAAGGACTTAGATAAATTCTCATGTGGCAGATCCCATTACAAGTTCTTATTGGAGGTTGAAATATAGTATAATACAAATTTATGGAGTAACATCAAGGAGAAGAAGAAAGGGATAAAAGGACTCTAACTAACATGTATTGTGCTAGATAGGACCTGTACTTAAGTTTATATTGTCTCATTTAATCCTCACAATTACCCATAGAAGTAGATGTGATTAGCATCACTCTTACAGATAAGGACACAGGTGCTCAGAGAGGTTAAGTGACTTATCTGAAGTGACACAGTTAATTATCAGCACAGATGGATTTTTGCCTAGTCTTTCTGAAGCCTAAATCCAAGCAAGCTCTCTCTGCCCTGCCACCCCTTCTGAAAAATGTCTTTGCCTGAAAATTCCATGGGATGCTGCTGTCCAGCATGGCTCTGGCCAGGTGGCCTTGAGTCTGAAGTGGTGTGACCTGCCTTACCTTCTGCTGTTATTGTAAGGAATTCTCACCTCTGGGCAGGGGTGCATAGTGGTTAGTGAATTGGAATTTCACTGCAATCAAGCAATTGTAGATTTCCCCCTCTGCTCAGTTGCAAAATAGGTACTACTCTCTTCTGATCCTCAACAAATATATCACCAAAAATATCATAATTGAGTAGTACTTTATTACTTACAATTTTTTGATTTGGAAGTCAAG
>VMDR010022305.1:0-16285 GCA_007922815.1 Macrotus californicus
TAACACAAAAGTCTCTAAATGAATGGCTTGAGAGTTGTTATACTTTGCTTTATGTAAATGGCAAAAGGTCTCTCCTATACTAAAGATATCTTCCAATTAAGGTTTTTAATAGTATTTTGCTTTATACAAATGAAAGAGATTAGCATACACCGTTGAAAAGAAGTTGAAAGCGGACATGCCCGATTTCCCCCTTTCAATCATGCAGCACCAGGAACTTGGAGCAGTATGAACACTGTTTCAGTAGAGTAGCTGATGCTTTTCATAATCACACAAAATAGTATTTTAAAAAGATTTTTGAGAAACAAATGTTACCCATACATATTCCAACACAATTCCTGGGTACAACCTTTTTAATTCTCCATTTCTTTTAAAATATATTTGTGGTTAAATAAAATTAGAATCCTAGGAAAATATTCTTGAAAATCTAATTTACTAAAAAAGCTTAGATGAGAGACAAAGTTTCAAAAGTAGAAGTCTGATTCTCTTTTTCACAACCCAAACCAGCACTGCTCATGTCCTTTCGGGAATGAATTCAATGAGCACGGTTAAATTGAAGACACACACACACACACACACCTCTTCTTAAAAAATATTCTTATAAAGGCATCTTAACCATAAGGAACTATTAACATAGAGATCTAACACAATTTATACTTATAAAATTGCATAGGTGCCAAGACACTTCAATGGGAAAAGAATAGCCTTCTCATCAGTGATGTGGGGGCAATTTGATACCCACACACGAAAGAATGAAGTCGGACCCCTTCCTCACCTCATACAGAAAATGTACAGGTTACACTGACGTAACCCGGCAGCCAAGGAGAGAGGACTGGGATGCACATGTGTGAACAATGGCGGCTATCACTGTCCTAGTCAGTGGGGGTGGTGGTCACCGTTGAGTGAGCGTGTGTGCTGTGTGGCCATTGCACTCAAAATGACTGAGTGAGCAGGGCAACAAATCTGCATCAGCTTTTGTGCTAAGCTCGAATGTTCCCCTGCGGAAACTATTCGGATGATTCAGAAGGACGTAGTACAGAAATACAGAAAAATTAGCTCAAAATAGATCATAGGCCTAAATGTGAGAACTAAAACTATTAGAAGAAAAGACAGGAACAAATCTTCACCTTGGATGAGGCAATGATTTCTTAGATTTGACACCAAAAGCGCAAGCAACCAAACAAAAAATAGAATGTACTTCATCCAAATTAAAAACTTCTGTGCCTCAAAGGACACTATCAAGAAAGTGAAAGACAAAATGGTTCAGCTGCCGTGGGAAATGGTTTGGAGGTGCCCAAAAATGTTAAACGTGGAATTACCACATGACCCAACAACTCTACTCCTAGGCACTTACCCAGCAGAACTGACAATAGGACTCATTCAGACAATAACCGAAAGACAGAAGCAACCCAAATGTCCACCAGCAGATGAGTAATGAACAAAGTGTGATGCACACACACAATGGGAAAGTATTCAGTCACAGAAAGGAGTGAGATTCTGATATGTGTCACCACATGGATGACAGAGAAAATACTGTGCTAAGTGAAAGCAGCCAGACATAAAAAGGACAAATAGTGCACGACTCCACTTACACGAGGCACCTAGAGTGGGAAATTCAGAGACAGAAAGTAGAACAGAGGTTACCAGGGACTGGCGGAGGGAGGAAACAGAATTCAGTGGTTCCCGATTTTTGTTTGGTTGCTCAATGTAGTAAATGTACTTCATGCCACTGAAATATGATTTAAATGATAAACTTCAAGTTATGGTTTAACAGAAACCTAAAAAGACATGGAATGGGGTAAAATATTTGCAAATCATATATCTGATAAGGGATGTGTATATAAAAAGAACTCTTACAATTCAACAGTAAAAAGGTAAATAATCTAATTTTAAAAAAGGCAATGGATCCAAATGGACATTTCTCCAAAGGAAACATAAAAATAGCCAATAAAAACATGAAAAAATGCTCAACATGATTACTCATTAGGGAAGTACAAATCAAGACCACAATGAGATACCACTTCACATCCAATAGAATAAATAAAATAAAAAATAAAATAAAAAAGATAGACGACAAATACTAGCATGGATGTAGAGAAACTGGAACCTTTATGTATGTCTGGTAAATTATAAAAGGGGTGCAACTGCTTTGGAAAACAATTTTTCAGATCCTTAAAATGTTAGAAGCCAATTTATCATATGATTCAGCAATTCCACTCCAAAGCATATACACAAGAAAAGGTATATTCACATAAAACCATGTACATGAATATTCATAGCAGTATTACTCATAACAGCCAAAAAGTAAAAACCCGTATCTCTAGCAACTGATGGACAAATAAACAAAATGTGGTAATGTGTAATATTCAGCTATAAAAAGGAATAAAGTAATGCTACAACATGAATCAACTTTAAAACATTATGTTAAGTGGAAGAAGCTAAACACAAAGACCACCTACTGTATTATTCAATTCATATGGAATGTCCAGAATAGGCAAATCCAAAGACAGAAAAGAGATTAAAGATTACCTGATGCAGGGGGAACAAATACAGGATTTTAGGGTGACAAAAATGTTCTAAAAATTAGACTGCAGTGATAGTTGTACCACTCTGTGAATAACAAGGTCTGTCTGGAAAAAATCCAGCCATTGTTAATATAATGAGAATGGTGTGCATGACATCGATGTAACCTGGCAGCCAAGGAGAGTGGACTGGAATGCACATGTGTGAACAATGACGACTTCATTGTACTAGTCAGCGGGGGTGGTAGACACCATTGAGTGAGCATGTGTACTGTGTGGCCATCCATTCAAAATGGCTGAGCAAGTACAGCAACAAATCTGCATCGACTTTTGTGCTAAGCTTGAACATTCCTCTGCAGAAACTATCTGGATGATTCAGAAGGCCGTAGCTATGGACAACTGATGATTGGCAGCTTCATCGTGACAATGTGCCCACTCATGCACCACATCTTGTGAAGAGTATTTTTGGAAAACATCAAATCACCCAGGTGACTCAGCCCTCCTACAGCCCCCATTTGGTGCCCTGCGACTTCTGGCTTTTCCCAAAACTAAAATCACCTTGAAAGGGAAGAGATTCAGATCGCTGATAAAATTCAGGAAAATATGACAGGGCAGCTGATGGCAACTGGGAGAACTGTGTGAGGTTCTAAGGTGCCTACTTTGAAGGGGACTGAGGTGTCACTGTCCTATGTACAATGTTTCTTGTATCTTGTATCTTCTTCAATAAATGTCTCTATTTTTCCTATTACATGGATGGATACCTTCTAGACAGACCTCATATTATAATATAAACTATTGAACTGTATACTTTAAAGGGGTGGGTTTTTTGATATTGTAAATTATACCTCAATAAAATTGTAATGTAAAAAATACTGCATGGTAAAATGATCAATACCACGCAAAGTAAACAAGAAATTATTTCTTCCCTCAAGTAGCTGGCAATTAAACTTATAATAAATTAATGGGAAAAAATTCATGTTTACCATCTGCTACATTCTAACACACCATCTAGAATAACAGCTTATTTAACTAGAAGCAACATTAAGAAACTTTCTTTAACAAAAATATACTTGTAACATTAATTCCTTAAAAGTGATTTTCACAAATTTTCCTTTGTTTGCTAAAAACTCCTCATAGTTCCCACACGAATATGAACCATTATGGTGGCTAAGTCAGCCAATAAGGACTATAAATGCAAACTCAGCTTCCATAGTCTGTTTTTGATAACCTATTTTTGTTGTCCTTACTTCTAATCCTTTCTTTTGTTCTCCTTTAGTGTGTATTCCCTCTTTTTAAACACCATCATCTTTCTTAATATCCTTTTTTGTGCTCTCCCATTTACTGCTCTCCTCTCCCTTTTTAACTAGCCATTCTAGAAATAACACCGTTTAAAACGTAAGTCTTGAATAAAGCTAAGACAGCGGCCCAGGTGAGCACGGCTCGCCTCCTCTCACACCACATCCAAATTACAGCCAAACTGAGAACCACCTTCATTCAGAACCACCAAGATTCGATCTGAATGGAGTCCTGTAACTATGGAATTAAAGAAAGAAACCATATTGAGACCAGTGAGAGGGATCTACCCTGGCTAATGACATGGCAAGAACTGGCTGTGACCACTGATGACCAACCTCTGACCACTGAGGAGGATCAGCTGTGCAGGGCCCACTCCACAGAGCAGGGCTGACTTCAGTAGGGCTCAGGTGCCCACTGAGTCCACCCCTTGAGTGTGCTGCTTGTGGAGGTGGTTGGGTGGCGGTGATCTGACATGGTCTGTACCTGCATACCAGGTGCACAGGCACTGTGGCCCCCAGGAGGTGCAGTCCAAGGTCAGCTCTCACCTGTGTTCCCTCCAGAAACACCTGGCATAAGCTACAAAGTGATCTGTAGGTGGCTGCTACTTGTGCTGGGCATGGAGGTGGCCAAGCAAGGCCAACCTGTGAACCAAGGCCAGCTGCTGCTACTTCCAGCCTGGGGCATGGGGTTTGCTGAGGCCAGATGCTGCCCTCAGTGAAGCATGAGCCAAGACAAGCCATTCATATGGAAAGGCCACTGGAAACAGCTTGGGTGGGCGCAAAAGTTGGGTGGGGCGGACCCTCAGAGAACCTCCAGGGTGGGGCAAACTGTGAACCAGGTTGATTGAGTCTCAGATATGGCAGCCCCCTGACATCTCTTTAGGGGCAGGGTCAGAAAAGGAATAGTTGCCTCTGCCAGCACTTCTGCCTGGGACAAAGCTGTCCCCCAAATCTTTCCCCAATGCCAGAGACCTCAGTTTCTCCCATATGCCACTGGTGCCCCAGCACTGGAGCTCAGAGGGAATGAGTCTGTGTGCGGGCCCTTTTAGAGGAACTGCCAGGGAGTTGTGCAGCTTCTGTCTTCCACAGCCTCAATCCCCGCTGAGTTTTAACAGCCAGAGTTGTGGGGATTTATCTTTCTGGCACTGTAACCCTGGGCCGGGGAACCTGTTGTGGGGCTGAGACCTCTTGCTCCCAAGATGTCCCTCCCAATTTTTATCTGCCCACATGTTGAAGGGGACCAGCCTGGTCCAGGTCTTCACTCCTCCTCGCAGTCTCAATATGGTTTCTTTCTTTAATTCCATAGTTACAGGACTCCATTCAGATCGAATCCTGGTGGTTCTGAATGAAGGTGGTTCTCAGTTTGGCTGTAATTTGGATGTGGTGTGAGAGGAGGCGAGCCGTGCTCACCTGGGCCGCCATCTTAGCTTTATTCAAGACTTAACAGTAATCAAGGCTTAACTACAAGTGGGGTGCACACACAGCTCACACGGTGGGTGCACCTCAGTGCCCAGCCTGGGTGATCGGGACACTGTGCCACTGTACCCTGCTGGACACCTACGACATTAGGCCGCTCTTCCAAACCTGGAAGTGGCAGCAGCCTTACCTAAAACAAACAGAAGGAGGCTGCCAAAATGAGGGGACAAAGAAACATGCCCCCCCCCAAACAGAACAGAACAAAACTCGAGAAAAAGAACTGAACAACATGGAGACAAACAATCTACTAGATGTGAAGCATCATAATAGGTACGCTCCATGAACTGAGGGGAGGAGCAGATGAACTCGGAGAGAACTTCAACAGCATAAAAAAGACATGGAAACCCTAAACAAGAACCAGTCAGAAATGAAGGACATAACTAACCGAAACAAAGAACAACTTACAAGGAGTCAATAGCAGAGTGGATAAAGCCAAGAATCAAAGCAGTGATTTGGAATATAAAGCAGCAGAAACACCATTCAGAACACCAAGAAGAAAACAAGAATCCAATAAAATGAGGGCAGTGTAAGGAGCCTCTGGGACAAACTCAAGCATTATCAACATTTGCATCATAGGGATGCCACAAAGAGAAGAGAGAGAACAAGAAATTGAAAACCAATGAAAAAAACGGTCATTTCTAATGACAGAAAACTTCCCTAACTTGGTGAACGAAATAGACATACAAGTCCAGGAAGCAGAGAGAGTCCCAAACAAGATGAACACAAAGAGGACCACACCAAGACACACTGTAATTACAATGCCAAAGATTAAAGACAGAGAGAGAATCTTAAAAGCTTCAAGAGAAAAGGAGAGAGTTACCTACAAGAAAACTCCCATAAAACTGTCAGCTGATTTCTTAAAAGAACTATGCAGGCCAGAGGGACTGGCAAGAAATGTTCAAAGTGATAAAAAGCAAGGACCTATAGTCAAAATTACTCTGCCCAGGAAAGCTATCATTTAGAATCCACAAAGACAGATAAAGAGCTTCTCAGAAAAAGCTAAAGGAGTTCATTACCGTCAAAGTGCCATATTTTGCTGTGTATAAGGTGCTCCCATGTATAATACGAACCCGAAGTTTTTGCACGCATTATACACAGGATTATTATACCCGTGCGTGCAATCATTTCTGCCTATGTATAATGTGCACCCTTATTTATCCCTCAAAAATTTGGGCAAAAAAGTGCACATTATACACAGCAAAATATGGTAGTATTACATGAAATGTTAAAGGGTCTTCTTTAAGAATAAAATTAAAAAATATGAATAATAAAATGGGAATAAATACATATCTATCAATAATTGACCCTAAAAAAAACAAAATAAACAAGCAGAACAGAAACATAATCACAAATACAGAGAACATTTTGATGGTTGCCAGATGGGAAGGGGGTCAGGGGCATGGGCAAAAAAGGTTAAGAAATTAAGAAGTACAACTTGGTTATTACAGAATAGTCATGGGGATGTATAGGACAGCATAGGGAATACAGCACCAAGGAATGTATATGCATGAACCATGGACGTGGACAATGACGTGGGGATTGTCTGAGGGAGTGTGAGGTGTCTGGGTGGTGAGGGAGCAGAGGAAAAATCTGGGCAGCTGTAATAGCGTAAACAATAAAATATAATTTAAAATTTAAGTTTTGCCATTTGATTTATGTTTGTGGACTAGGTAATGTATTTACATGGTTAAAAAAAAAATCAAAACACTATAAAAAAGGTTCCCTCCTATCTCTGCCCCTCCATAGGTAACTACATTTATTTATTCTCTTGACAAAAGCATAAGCAAAAATACGTATTTTTCATTTTTTCTTTCTTATATGAAAATAACATTTTATTCAATGTTCTGCATCTTTTTTCTTCAACAGCTTAGAGGTCTTATCAGTTGAAAAAGAGCTACCTCATTCTGACAGCTGATATTTTTCAAAGATAAATAGATATCAAATTTAGATATAAATTTAACCATTCATTATTCCCAAACATTTCCTATTATTATAAATGTTGTTATGAATAACTTGTAAATAATTTACACTTGCGGGTACATTTGTAGGATAAATTCTCAAAAAACAGGAATTTCTAGTCGACTACATATATTGAGTTGGCCAAAAAGTTCACTTGGTTCTTTCCATAAGGGTCTTGCAGCGCTTATCTTTAACTTCATTCAAAACAATTTTGTTCGATTGTACTGTGACAATTGTTATATCAGTGTGCATTTAACAAACATTAAAATTGATGCATATCTGTGTAGCCATTATAATACTGAAGATAGAAAAAATAAGCAACATTTTTGGCATATTATGCTTTATTCTTTCAAGTAAGGTATAGACACAACTGAAACGCAAAAAAAGATTTGTGCAGTGCATGGAGAAGGTGCTGTGACCGATCAAACGTGTCAAAAGTGGTTTGTGAAGTTTCGTGCTGGACATTTCTCACTGGATGATGCTCTGTGGTCCAGCAGACCAGCTGAAGTCGATAGCGATCAAATCAAGACATTACTTGACAAAAATCAATGTTATACCATGCAGGAATTGGGGTTTAAAGTTTATGTCAATTGCAAGTATTTACCTGCTAATAATTACCTGCTTGAGATTTTTACATATTCTTTGAAACTGTCTTGCTACAAAGACAGGTACTGGTATCAATCCATAAACACATAATTTTAATTAAGAATTACTCATCATTTGGAAGGCAATTACAAAATTCTATTAGATTCACCCTGGATGGTGTTGCTCAGTGGCTGAGTGCTGGCCTGCGAACCAAAGGGTCGCTGGTTCAATTCCCAGTCTAGGGCACATGCCTGGGTTGTGGGCCAGGTCCCCAGTGTGGGGTGTACGAGAGGCAACTCTTTCTTATGTTCTCTAAAAAATAAATAAATAAAATCTTCAAAAAAATTCTATTAGATTCTTCTCTTGACAGCTGCCTTTTAGCATGCCATTACATTGTAGTTTCATTACTTCCAAATGAAGAGTACATGGAGTTATAGTTCAACAGATTTTGAAATATAGACTCACATCAAGATCCAAAAACTGACTAAAGTGCAGTTTGAGCTTAGAAAGCATTTCTGCCCCACAACTGTGAGGGAATGGAGGCTTTCCTTCTTGTCCTAACTTGTGACAAAAAGGGAAGTATACAGGCAGCATTTTGTGACTCAGTAACCTTAGCAGCTGTCAAAGTGACTTAACCACGCAAGTTTCACTATAAGCACTGTCCCCCCTGTAATAGCAGGCTGCCTTCATTAAGAAACATTTTCAGGTCTTCAGGGGAAGTTAACTTCCAGAGCCACTCTTCAGTGTTCAGTAATAGTGGCTGAGAGCAGTTCTTCCCATTCACAAAAATTTTAACCTTGGTTCTACCCTCAGAAATTCCCCAAAACACTTTACCAATTCTAAGTTATAAATACTGAGTAGAGTAAGTGAGGATATCCAGCTTCCATACGTCATGAAAATTCACGGAACCAATGTGGTTAAATCCTCTACAAGCAAATGAGGTGTCCTGCTGACAAGGCTGGTTCATATATTCAAATGTTTTCCACAAAGTACTGCTCATGTAACACTATAAACATCCATATGTTTTAAATGCTTTACATTTTCTCAATCTTTGTAAATCAGTCCAAATAAATGTTTTTCTGCTGCACACGTTTCTCCTACTGTCAGTTGTAACACATCTTAGCGGAATCCGTTTCAGAGCACACGGAAACAATGGGTCATGTATTCTTTTTAGGAAAAAACTTCACTGAGATTTGACTCGTGCACCATGCAATTCAAGCATTTACAGTGTGTAGTTCCACTCTGACAACATTCTTGTCTGTACTCGGTCCACAGCGGCTAACTCTTCAGTCACTTCGGACTTCGCCTGTCTCCTTGGACAAAACAACCACTAAGCAGTACCGATAACATCTGTCACTCACCAAGGGCCAAGAAAACTACTTGGAATCGTCTGCCTTGCTTTTTAGTCTACTACTGATGTTTCATGGAGAGTTTCATCTGACAGTTGGGTCCCACAATAAAAGCTTAAAAACCATTACCGTATACTAGTCTTACTCCTTTAGTTCCTTCTCATTAAATTAGATTTCATCTATATTTATTCTTCCTTTGAAATGTCTTTCTACCCAGTTCATTCAATTTCTAGTCTTAATGTCTTGTTTACAAATTCAGGCCCTCATCAGAGTATGATAGTGGCTTTCCTAAGAAATCTCGTAAAAGCAACTGTTTCAATGACGAAGAAAAAATAATGATTGAGATTAGTTTCGGAAGTTACTTTCCTACAGTGGGAAAAAAGTACTAATTAATTAATCCAAAACCCAAACACTGATTAGCAAATAAACCCAGACTGTCACAGAAGCAGTAGCTTCAAGTCTCAATTCAGCACAGTAATGATTTAATGTAATCTCTAAGTTGGTATACAATATCAGGAACTTAATATACCATCCAAGAACTGCCATCCAAAATGTCAAAACAACACAAATATAACAGCTTACAAATACAGAACATTCCATGAAATACAAAGGGAGACATGATTAAAAAGTGCTATTCTGCTGAAATAACCTGCTACGTTTGTCTGTTTCTTGGTTGCAATACTTCTCTCTTCAGTATCAGAAAAAGCGAGGTGACGCTGGTGAGGCACCGAGCAAACTCTCCTGCTAACGCACAATCCAGAGCCTCGGTAAAGAAGCAGAGCACCAGGCAGCGCTTCTGGCAGACCGCCCCTCGCCCTCCCTGTAACAGTCATGCTCTTCTCCGCCCGTGCTGAGCACCTCAGCTCAAGAGCATAGCACCCCCTCCAGTGTCTCCTGCTCAAGACCCTAATATTTAGGTCCACGGCTTCTGTATAATGGAAACCCTTGCATTTGTCACTGAATTCTACAATTTTAAAATAATACCTTTCAGTTCCAGGTTCCCATGAACCACTATCCATTTCCCCCCAATTCCCATATAATAAAATGTCTTAAGAGAGGGCAGATTCTTCTTTTGTACCCTCTGGAGACTCTGGAGTTACAGGTGATCAGACTCAGCGTCCCTTCCCTCTGCCGTACGATAAAGAACTAAAAGACGAAGTAGGTAAGAACACATCTGACTGATTTTTAAGGATTACAAGAACCCCTCCACTAGATAAGCATAGCAGGCCTATGCAAAACACTCTGTGGTTTCCAACACCAGTAATAAATGTTGCTCTCTTTGTGTTGGTATTCATTTTTAAAATTCTTAAACAATTAATTTACAATCTGATCAATTACCCAAGGTAACTAACTGAAGGCTGACTGAATATATCTTTCTGGAATAATTAAAAATGTACACTGAAAGTTCTTTCTCAATAGTCATTCTTTAATCACCCTTAAAAAGTAAAAATCAAAATAGGTAATAAAACATAGGTAAAGAAGAATCCACTAAGCCCTTTCAAGAATTTACAGAGGGATTAAATAACATGGGGAAAAAAATCAGTGAACTTTCGGTTAATCTGCCCATCAGCTTTTTGACGCAGCCATGAAGAACAGACAACACGGAGTTCTACAGGACACAGAGAAGGACATACTTGCACCAATGACCAAAAATGCAAACGGCAAAAAAGCCAAGCGGGAGACAAGCTGGACGGAGAAGTAACTACCGAGTTCTACATTAGGACGCGACGACCAACTACATTTGCTTCTTAACAGAACCAGGAGATCTACAGAAGAGAAAACAAGTAACAAAGTTACGTAGAAGCTGCTGTTACTATCACTGCGGCTGCTTCCAAAAAAGTTGAGACAGGGCACTTTCATCAAATTCTGATGGGGGCTGAAAACAACATTTAAATATTCCTGAAAACAGAAACTCTTCAGAGAAGGAATGACCTTGACAAGTAAATTCAGATTTCCCTAAATATTCGAAATTCTCTTTCGCCATCACGACCGTGTCCAAGTCAGGGAGTACATCCTGTCAGCCACTCTTCCACCAAAGGCCCAAATAAATGTATGAATTCTAAGTTTGTGTCACTGAAAATCAATCAAATGAAACACTTTATCAACAAATAAAAATTCTGTCATGAGCCAATCTAGACACCTGAAACCTTAATGAATTCAAGATCTGAAAGGCATGAATGTTGGTCTTCCATTCCCCTGGGTTCTGGAATAATAATAAATAGAAGCAGCTGTCAAAATGGCCACTTCAAATACTGAAGAATCCTGAAGGTCTTCAGGCATTTGAGTTCGAGGAGGAATATGGGTATTTTTCCTAAAGAATATGGTGTGAAAGGATGTGTAAAACAAAGCATTACATCTAGACTCAACTGTCTCATGCTTCAACTTTTATAAAATATAAAACAATTTTGGGGTGGGGAGCAGGGGAGAACCCATATTAAAGGAAGGCAAACTAACAAAGAGTAAAGAAACTGACTTGTTCTAGACTAACCATGTTTTTTAAAGTGCAAAAATGATTTCAAATACACACATACGAACGCAAAACATCACATTCATAAACTGCTCTCGGTAACTTTTTTTAAAAATTAGGAAATTCTGTTATAATTATATTTGGGGAGTCCTTTCTCAGCTCTTTTTCTGAAAGTTAGTGCATCCTATACTGTTCAAAAATGAAAAGAATCCAAAGTCCAGAAAACTTTCTTTGTTTTACTGTAATATTCAGTGGTTTCCAAGTTTTACCTGCTTCTCAAAAACTGGTCACAACTGAAGTAATATTACATTCCTTGAAGCTTAACAATATTGCTTCATTTGTTTACATTTTAATACTTAAAAGTACACTTGATTAATACATTTGCAATTAGCTGAATAAATTATAATTTTTCTTATTAATTATAATTAACAACTAAACAGTGAACAAGTTTCTAATTTTCTTCACAAAACAATATTCTTCCAACATGGGAGCTGAAAACCCTGGTATTCTGTAACACTTAGAGGATCAATTTAACACTCCTTAGCTGGGCATCAAGGCTTGACAATGTAACTCTACAATCAGGCCTTCCAGTCCTGTCCATTCATCCCTACTCTGCCCCCTCCTTCCTGCTCTACTCAGAATGATTATTTCCATGTTGTCCATCCTGCCTATGTCCACCCCGTACCAGCTGGAATTTGCTCTTAGTCCTACAACCATAAACTTCATCTCAGGCCGGCATAGCCAGTCACCCACACACCACAGGGCCAGGGCCAAAAGTGGTTCTGCTCTTACCTGAACAACATAAAAACCTCTATGTTTAAAACCAAACGTTTTTGTGAACTCAAAACTTTCTTGGTGCTTATATACCCTTTCAAGAGCATGCTGGTTAAAGAGCATGAACTTTGAAGATCTGGATGATGTTACTAATTAGCTGTGCACATCAGGGGGCAAATCACTTAATCGTTTTGGCCCTTAGTTTTCTTATCTGTAAATAATAATAATAATAATAATAGTAACAATAATAATACCCTCCTCACAGAACTGTTCTGAGGATAAAGACAATTTATGTACTGTGTTTAATAAACTGCTTGGCAGAGAATAGGTACTCAATAAACTTATTTGACAGTATTATTAGGTTTAGGATAATGACGACCTCTTAGAAATTTCTAGCTTTTTGTTTTAACTCAGACATTTATTTTGTTAAAATCAAGCAGGATGATCTGTTGAGAGCTAAGTGGCAAGTGTGGAGCATGAAATCTGTACAAATTTTCCACAGTGAAGTGCAGGGAAAAGCCACAGGAAACGGCCCTGAGTGAAACCTCACTATACACAGCATTTCGCAGCTGAGCTACAACACAGGATTTCTAACTTTTTAACTATCTGGTTCTTTTATTTTTTATTTGTTTTTAATTATTAAATTTATTGGGGTGACACTGGTTAACAGGATCACACAGGTTTACTCAGGTTCTTTTACACTAGCATGTATGACACGGATCTACATTGTCCTGATATCTGCCTGATTTTAACCTGCTACTCTCTGTGTTTCTGAAGTGACTGTCTGCTACAAACTTACCTATCCTTTCCCAAAGGGTGCCACCTTCAGTACATCCCAGATCTTCCTCCTGCTCCTGGCTTCCATCATGCTTCTGCTCTACCACCTACACCTCCTGTGATGACAACTACCCCATGTTACACATGGACTACAAAATCTAAATCTGCCTCACAGGGCCAGTTAAGTTCTGCCTCTTAACCTGAATCCTCGGTGGTCTATTTCCTCTGAATTGCTAGAACACAGGTTCTGTACTACCCTTACAAGATTTGTCAAATTGTGAGTCACAATTCACTCGTCCATTTAAGTGTAATCCAACCATTCAATGACGATAGATAAATAAGAATGAGACTACCTCAGGAGATTTGTTAAACTGGAGACTTGTCAAAAGAAATGGTAAACAATTTTTTTAAAACTAGTGACACTATAAACTAAAAAAGAATATTTTACATGAATCTGTGGGGAACGGGTATTCACACACAAAATATACAGGGGTAGGCAAAAGTAGGTTTACAGTCGTTCACATGGAAAAAGACATGCAGGTTATGATTTTTACAAAAGTATAATGCACTTGGGTACAATCTCAGAAGTGCCACTGTGACATTCTTTTGGGTTGACAAAGCTATTGTATTAAGCATAACCTGCATGTCTCTTTCCATATGAACAACTGTAAACCTACTTTTGCCCACACCTGTACACACTTTCCTGAATACTAGGCAACTTTTATTATAAAGCCTCTGATTCTCCTTATTTCAGTTCTAAGGCATAATGTTAAAACAGTTAATTTTCTGAATGACTTCTCCCAACCACCAAAAAAAAAAAAACCCCAGAAAACCTTTAAGTATGGTACAATACTTAAGTTTGGTAAGTACGTACACGTATGTGTATGATTTCTCTTACCTTTGCTGAGATGTTTTGTTACATGGTGTAAAACTCTCACATGCGTTTTAAGTGTAATCAAATCTTTCAGTGTGAATTATTAACAGTTTTGTAAGAACCTGGCTCCTGAAAGCTTTGTGAAAGCAGGGAAGGGCAGTCACAGCAATCGGCACCTCCCTGCTGCACCTCTCCTGACCAGCTCCACCACGCCGGGGCTGTCTGGCTTCCGCAGTCATGGCCAGCAGCTCATAACGCAGGCCACACTCTCACGAGCACACACAGGATTCAGTCCCTTTATCTTCCAAATAAGAGTTCAACCATAATTAGGTCTGTAACATTTTCTTTTAATAAGACTTCTCCATTATAGCTAATAAACTACAAATTAGGGCATTAAAACAGTAAGAGGAAAACCGTATTTTTTATTAATAACTGAACCACACTGAAGGAAATACAAAGTGTGCTAACTCAGTCAAGGGTAAACCAACATTCTCTGACTCCACCCCACCGGCCCGACTGGTTTGAAAACTAACGAGCTGTCCACACGGCTGTGAGCAGAAGTCACAGTCAGGGGGAAAGGAGGTCTCCATGTTTTCAGGTGTAAAAAGGGCTTACTTAGGAGATATGTTTTCTAGTGTCTGTTACTACATTTTTATCTGTAATATTGTACATATTCAAGAACTAAAGCCTTAAAAAAACCCTGATGTATATGCATAATTCTGAGTGATTTGATTTTCAAAATCCCTTTTATTTGGGGGAGGATTTATAAAATCAATTTTAAAAAACTTCCCTATACACAGAAATGGTTTCATAACATTTTTACTAATGAAATAAAATATAAATTATGAAAACTGTTACAACTATATAAAAAAAGCATAATTGTTACATGAGTCAGAATATCAGGACAGGTAGTCTGTGACTTACTTACTCTTTAGAGGAATTTAGAAAATTAAAACAGAGTTCTGGCCAAGATGGAGGAGTAGGTAGAAACCCTTCACTTCCTTGCACAACCAAGAGGAGGATAACAACCAATCTAAAATCAGTAAACAACCAGAAGTGCCAGAAAATCAAACTGCATGGAACTCTGACAACCACAGAATTAAAGAAACAGTCAAACAGAACAACCAGAGCAGTAAGGCGACAGACTGAGAGAACCCACAGTGAGGCGGCAGACGGTACAGGCGAGCTGACTTAAGGGGAAACTGAGACTCAGCGCTGACTGTGGACTACGGCAGTTGCCACGGTGGAGACACTCCCAGTCTCACACGAGAGTTCATTGGAAAGAGGGCTAGAGCCAAGCAGCAAACTGCCTTGTTCCCTCTCTGGCCCCTCCCCCGCAGGCAGCACTGCAGTGTGGCAAGGAGGGTTGCCCTGCCCTGGTGAATACCTCAGGCCCCGCCCCCTTACAACTTAACAGGTGCCCCTGTTAAACAAAGAAATATGGCCAAAAGGAAAGAACAGAGCAAAACCTCAGAAAGAGAGCTAAGTGATAAGGAGACAGCCAACCTCTCTGATGGAGAATTTAAAGCTCTGGTAATCAAAGTGCTCACAAATCTGTTGAACTTGGTTGAAAAATGAAAGATACCCAAAATGAAATAAAGCAAAATATTCAGGGAACCAACAGTGACAGAAAGGAAACCAGGATTCAAAGCAACGATTTGGAACAAAAGGAAGAAATAATCATCCAACCGGAAAAGAATAAAGAAACAAGAATTCAAAAAAATGAAGAGAGACTTTTGAGCCTCTGGGACAATTTGAAACGTTCCAATATCCAAATTATTGGGGTGCCAGAAGGAGAAGAACAAGAGCAAGAAATCGAAAACTTATTTGAACAAATAATGAAGGAAAATTTCCCCAATCTGGCAAAGGAAATAGATTTTCAGGAAGTCCAAGAAGCCCAGAGAGTCCCAAAGAAATCAGACCCAAAGAGGAACATGTCAAGGCACATCATCATTAAGTTATCTAAGATTAAAGACAAAGAGAGAAGCTTAAAAGCAGCAAGAGGGAAGGAAAGGGTTACCTACAAAGACTATCAGCTGATTTCTCAAAAGCAACCTTGCAGGCAAGAAGGGGCTGGAAAGAAGTATTCCAAGTCATGAGAGGCAAGGACCTACATCCAAGGTTACTCTATCCAGCAAAGCTATCATTTAGAATGGAAGGGCAGATAAAGTGCTTCCCAGATAAGGTCAAGTTCAAGGAGTTCATCATCA
>VMDR010022306.1:0-16284 GCA_007922815.1 Macrotus californicus
ATCGTAAATGTTCGAGAAAGCTGTGCATTAACACTTTCAAAATTAAACAATAACCAATTAAGGATTATGAGCTGTTCTTAGATATTCTACATACTTTGACTTTGAAATAGAAATTTCCTATAACTTTACTGTCAAGCTTCTGGAGAACTTTACATAAGTATATCCTGAGACTACAAGACAAGCTGTTAAATTATTACTATTTTCAAGAACTTAACTGAATTTGACTTTTCTTGATGCTAAACAATAACAAAAAAGCCAGAAATAAATACCATACTGATTCAGACAGAATTCATTGTTTTAATAAATGAAATCAAGGCTGGCACTCTTATGCAAAAAGAATACAAGATATTTTTTACAAGAACACAGGGGCTCAGAAAATCAACAGGTAAATGATGAAGTGTCTTGGGAAATGGTCAAAACCAAGGGGATTCAGGAGGGTGAGACCACTGCATGCCATTGTCACTGGGTGACCTCCTACTTACTACCTACATGCCTGTGATACTTGCTCAAGATTTAAATTCCCAGGAGAAGGCATATGATTGGCTGAAGCTCAGTCACATGGCTCTGTTGGAATAAGGAGCATATTACTCCTTTTGTTTCCATAGTGATAAAATAACCAGCTCCCACCAGCTATACACAACAGAGAAACCCCATGGAAGATGACTTACTATTAGAAGGAAGTGAGAGTGGAATGCTGGACTGCCCAAAATGACAATTGTCCACTACAAAGGGCGAGTCTGATAAAAGACCCAAACCATTAACCATAACTCCCAAGTTCAAAGTTGTGTGTTTATGGAGCTCACCTAACTAGGACCTAGAACTTGGTCTCTGATACCACAGAACTGTCTCCATGGAGAAAAAAAAGGATTCCCGGGCTACAGCAAGATAAGTACAAGATGGGCCAGGACCAGGGCTGCTCCTAGGTCTGTGGGACACCTGGCAAATCACTTCTGCAAGTTCTCTATGTAAAATTTTTATAGAAAACGTCTGACAAAATTCATGAAGCCATGTAAGGTACAGGGTTTCTCCATGAACATTCAAATAAATGGATAGAGAAGAGATTGTTATGTATGTTTTAATTGTTCAAACAATACAAACGAAGGCGGTTCCCTGCATCCAGGCATCATCCCTTCCTATTCTTCATTGTTAGAAG
Source organism: Macrotus californicus (assembly GCA_007922815.1). Taxonomy (NCBI): domain Eukaryota; kingdom Metazoa; phylum Chordata; class Mammalia; order Chiroptera; family Phyllostomidae; genus Macrotus; species Macrotus californicus. The sequence continues at coordinate 1,154 of VMDR010022306.1, forward strand.
CACTATCCTCAGCTAAATCTGTATTTCTCACTATGAGATAAAAGAGAGCTACACTGGCTCTTTAGAACCTGTTCTTATTGAAACAATATAGATTTTCCTTTAAAAAAATGATTTGCGAGAGAGAAGAGGGAGAGACATGGGTTTGTTGTTCCATTTATTTATGCATTCTTTGGTTGATTCTTTTATGTGCCCTGACTGGGAATCAAATCCACATCCTTGGTGTATCTGGACGGTGCTCTAACCCACTGAACGACCTGGCCAGGGCATGTAGATTTTCTTACCTCGGCAGTTCTCTGATACCATTTTCTCATCATGCTGCAACACCCATTGAGCAGCCCATGAATGCTGATTTCCAGTGACTCAGTGGGCGATTGCTACTGTGTTTTATCGATGATATTCACAATGCCTAAAGTGTGCAGGAAAATATAAACTATTCATTGTTTTCTGGACATGTTGAATTTCCTATTCTAAGTTTTATAGCCTAAATGTGGATTAACATTTCTTCCACCTATGTTGTCTCTTGACTGCCTTAGATCCTTAACCACTGCATTTCTGGAATTTTCTCTCTATCAGTGTTGGCCACACCCTGCCCTCCACACACCACCAGCAGGAGAGAAGATATGTGAGGGCCTCATGGGAGGAGTGAGAAGGGTAGTACCACTTATGCAAGAAATGTTTGTCCCCCATCTAGCCCAGCTTAAAACTCAGCTAGAAGGCAAGAGGTAACAGAAAGGAAAGGCTCATTGGCATTGCAGAGTATATAGCGAAGAAATAACTTATCCAAGCAGAGGCCTGGCCTTTTCCCTCAGCTACTGAAAGGTGATCTCCTAGCCTCTGGAATGTTCTTCCTGAAGGCAGTGTCTTTGTTTGCCTGTGAGCCTTGGCCTCTGATAGCCTAACAATGTGATCTATGACGAGACTTTGGGACACGCCACCCTATCACTTCTGACCTGAACTAGAGAGGAGAGGTATTAACCAACCTCTGGGAAGGACTAGAGACGAAAAGTCATTCATGTGGACAGTATTTGATTGTGTTCCTGTAAAAACTCTGGACACCAGAGGCTCAGGTGCACTTGCCTGGTTGGCAATCTCCAGGTACATTGTCATACATCGTGGCCGGATGGAGGTCATGACCCCACAGGGAGAAAACACCCAGAGCACGACGTATGGGCCCCTGCTGGGCCCTGTCCTGCATGCTCTTCTCTTCATTGACTTTAACGGGATTCTTTTCCCTGTAATAAACTGTAACCATGGATATGGTAGTTTTCAGTGAATTCTATGAGCCTTTCTAGTGAAGTATCAAACCTGAGGGAACCTCCTTGAACTTGCAGTTTGTGGGGACTATTCCCTTAGCCCTTGCAGTGCAGCTAAGTCTGCTTGTAGAGCCAGGGACCCAACCACACTCAACAGGGAGAGGCAAGGCCCGTGTGCTGTGGATCAGAACATGGGTGGGTGGGAGCTGACACTCAGGCCCACTTGGGGCTCCAGTCCAAGGGCACCTGTGGACCCAGACCTCTTAGCTCATCCTGTGTCCAAGTGAGAACGAGTCATCCCAAATCAGCATGTCAGCACCATGCTGGGTGGCCCGACCTTGAGTGACCCCATGAAGGAAATAAGGGGAAGGGAGACTGAGGTCAGGAAAGTGCCTCAGAGGGAAGAAATGAGATACAGTGCCCCACCCAAGTGATCCTGCTGGCCTAGGCAGATCCCAGGAGCCAGAGAAGGACTTAGAAAAGCTCAAGAAGGACAGTCTTAAAGCACATGGCCTCATGAGGCACTAGCTCAGGGCTTGCTGGGGTTCACAATGGTGCTGCCCTGGAACATTTCTTTATGCCAGAAAATTAGGAAGTGCTCCAAACAATGTCAGGCACAGCACAAGGACACTGGAGTCAGCCGGAAGGGGCTCCCACGGGCCAAATTCAGCACAGTCTGAGCACCAAAATGGGTAAGCACAATAACAATTTATAGACCATTGAAAAAAATGGGAATTCATGAATCCAAACAGCTAATAGTAGATAGATAGACATAGATAGACGGACTGACAGACAGAAGAGGAGGAGAGAGGCCTCTTTTGTTTACCAGGGCTCAGGGCAACTGGCCAATGTGAAGGGATTGTTGGAGTTGAACATGTCTTCCAAAAAATCATCATTTTGGAAACATCTAGGTAAAGACTGGAACAGGCAAGAATTATGAATGAATGGTAAACCTAGGGGGACATTTTGATGAAGAGCAGAGTATTTGTAAACTCTTAAAGTGTTTCCCCAGAGACAGCATCTTTGTTACAAGGGAGGAAACGAGAAGTTATTACACAATGGAAACATCAGGCAACACCTAGACCAAGTGATCAAAATTAACGTCACTGATGAGGACCAGATGGGCACAGTGTAGCTCCAAAGGTGATGCTCTGAGGACACATGTCATCGGTGCAACGTTCCGGCCAAGGGTACCTGACCTCAACCTAATTCCAAAGACACGTCAGACACACTCAAAATGAGGAATGTCCTGTTCAAAAGAGGTGGGGGAGTGCAGGGGGAACTGTGGGTGTGTTTTCAATGTTAATGATATGAACGACAAAGAAAATGCAAATGCTCTAGACTAAAGGAGGGTGAAGAGCCCATAAAAACTAAATGGAATAACTGACCCTAGACTGGATCCTGTAGTAGAAGGGGAAAGTGTCACGAAGGACATTATTAGGTTATCTGACAAAATTGAGCAAGGACGGTGGAGTACCACGGAATCAGTATAAATGTATCCATGGTCCGCATGGTGGCTGCTAAAAGGGCTGGGAAAATACCCGATGCCTCTCAATATCTGACTGGCTTTGGGCTCCATCTTCTCACCATTGACTTCTTTGGTTAAAGGTTTTGCAGCTAGTTCTGAAACCGAACATGTGATCTGGGCAGGACTCTAAAGTAAGGTAGTCATTTTGGTGCAACTGGCGAATAATATTAACCTTTGTAGTGAGTGGGACTCCAGAGTGGGAGGGAATGAGGCTATAAGAAGTGTGTTAAGAGGCCTGGAGAGAAGAGGCGTGGAGAAGGGGAGAAAAATTTTATTCCCTGCCATTTTGCATGAAAAGAACTTGGTGGTAGAGGGTTGGGGGAAACTCTTACAGGCATGGCGGTAGCATGTGTGTACAGAGTGATGAGAGAGAAGAGGGGACCACGAAAGAGAAATAGTTTTAAAAATTTATTTACTTTTCCATTCTGTCTAGAGCCATCCTGATTAGTTAGTCTCTCATTGATTCAATAAGCAATTTTGAGCTTCTGTTTAGCAGTGTTTTAAGCGCAGAGAATCAACGTGAACAAGACACATCCTTTTCCTTGAGTGGTTTGCTGTTCAGTGTCGGAGACACGCGGGCTGATGATGTAAGCCGCAAATATTAGAAAACCAAACTCAAAATGTCTTCAGGAATGAGGGAATTTGCTCTCTCGCTCTCTGTCTGTCCCTAGAACCTGGCTTGGCCATGCTTTGGTTGGTTAATTCATCAGCTCAACAATGTCCTTAAGGACCAGGGGTTTTTTCCATCTTTCTTTTCTGTCATCTTCAGTGTCTTCATATCAAGGTCACTCTACGCTCACCCATAAGATGGCTCCCATAGCTCCAGACATCACTGACAGACCCCAAAATCTCCAAGACTGCCATTTTCATGTATATCTCTTTTTTTTTTAGAGCAAAGAATCTGTTCCAGAACACACAGCAGACATTACCTCATGGTTTGTTAGCTGTGATTGCCGTAAACCATGATTTCCTGAGACATGGGGAGAAAATGGATATTGGAACAAAACCAAAGTTTTGATAAGTATGAAATGATAGGTTACTGTGATTTTCACTTGCCTTTCCCTGTTGACTAAGGCGGGGAGCACCATTTCATATGCCATTGACTATTCCCTCTTCCCCCTTCTATCAGGTACAAATGACAAAGGAAGATTTGGGATGATTCAGTGAAAGGGAATATAGCCTGCCTGGCTGATGCTCTAAAGAGTTAGTTTTAAGGGGAAAAAATTGAACGAAGGAAAAATTTTTGTATAAAATCTTTTTTTTTTAAGATTTTATTTATTTATTTATTTATTTATTTAGAGAGGGGAAGGGAAAGAGAAAGGGAGGGAGAGGAACATCAATGTGTGGTTGCCTCTCATGTGACCCCAACTGGGGACCTGGCCCGCAACCCAGGCATGTGCTGGGAATCGAACCAGTGACTCTCTGCCTCATAGTCCGATCCTCAATCCACTGAGCTACACCAGCCAGGGCTAAAATCTTATTTTAAAAATATAAATAAGAAAAAAAGTGATTTTTAGCCTTGCTTTAGGTCATCCATTCCTTTGAGAAGCTATAGAAAGATCTTTACCTTGAAAAAGCCTAAATGCAGAGAAACATGAAATTTTGCATAATTTCCAATGGTCCGTGGAATCCTTGAAACCAAATCTATAAATTCTTAACCCTATGAATCCCTTCGGTTCTCTGAGCTTCAGGTTAGGAGCCCCCGCCTGGGAGTCAGTGAGAACCAAAAGGATGGAATTTATCTGGGCAGCATCGTGAACACTTTTCAAGAGTGAAGTTGAACCAAACACACACAAAGGACACAAGGAAAGACCCCGGTGAGCTCACAGGACAAAGCAGCTAACCCCAAAACAACACCTTTCCAGCATTCCCCAGTGAAATTTGCCTTCTGCTGTGAGGGACCGGTAGCTAGCTTCACCAGGCATGCCCTATGGGCTACCTTCTCGGCCTCACTTCCGCACCTCCCCACTTGTGTTTCCTTGGCTTATCTCCCAAATAGATCATTGTACTCTCAAACTCTTCTCTCAGAATTTGTTTCTGGGGAACCAAGACAAAGACAGGAATCTCAAACTTAACATGTGCAGGAAAATTCTTAACTCCCCCATGGCCCTCTGTTTTCCAGGCACACATACGCCCAAATGATTTCTCAGTCTTCCCCTGTGCAATGCTCCAAACCTCTCCCCGCTTGGGTAAGCTACTAACCCTAGGCATCACTTTTAGTTCTCTTTTTCCCCTCACATCCTATGTTCGACTGATCAGCAAGGCCTAACACAGGAGAGGGGCATGAGAGCTATATAAATTAACTAAGGTCAGACAAAGTTAAGTCTTGGCCAGGTAGCTCAGTTGTTCAGAGCATCAGCCAATACTCCAAGGTTGCAAGTTCAATCCCTGGTCACGTAAAAGAATCAACAAATGAATACAAATTGATCTGTCTCTCTCTCTCCACCCCCCTCCTCCCTCCCTTTCTCTCACTCTCTCTAAAAATCAACAACTACAGTTTTTTTTAAAAAGATAAGTCAGTGTCCTGCTACGTGCTGCGTGGCACAGAACTCTACTGACCAGAGATGCCAGCAGACCAGGAAAAGACTCTGGAACAAAGCAAATTCCTGCAAAGATTGGTTAACAGCTACTCACTCATACCTTATTGTTGACTCATACCATAAAAGGAAAACTCGAGGCCACAAAATATACCTTGCAAAGGTTAAAGTTAATCCCAAACTTTATTTCCCCATACCAGCAATTTCCCATGGAAACTACAAACACATTTAAGTTCAACCTCTAGACATGGTTGGGGTCCCTCTTCCTTCTTCTGTAAGGAAGGTCAGCCACCTCTGTCCACGCAGTGGATTTTCCTGTTTGTTCTCTCTGCTCAATAAAACCCGCTTTTCCACTTTAACCTCTTATCTGTACTCATGTCTTAAATTCTTTCCTGAGCAAATCCAAAAATCCTGTTGGCTTAAGGCTGGAGACCCCACTAGGGACTTGCCCCTTTGGCATCAAGGCCCATTGGCTCTATCCCCAAGATAAATCCCAAATTTGACCACTTCTCCTCAGGTTCACTGCTATAACATTAACCCAAGTTACTGTCATCTCACCCCACCTCCTTACTGTGCCCTGCTCCTGCTCTTAGGCCCGCAGCTACTTCTACCTGGAAGCCAGAGTGAACTTTAATAGCACTCTCCTGCTCACGACACTCCCATTGCTACGAGAATAAATACAAAACTCAGGACCCGTAAGCTCCTGTCTGCCACCCACTCCATCTTCTACCACATTCTCTTTAATGCATTTATAGTCTCCCTTCCCACTGCTTGCACACACCCAGCAAACTGACATCTTAAGACTTCTGTATTTGCTGTTTCTTCTACCTGGAATGCTCTTCTTCCATATGTTTGTATTCATTACTGTGGATGTTGTTTCACACCACTGAGATCCCTCTTCAGAAATGAAGGAGTTTCTCCCCTGCTGCTGAAAGTAGTGTCAGCAGACAGCCCCCAGCTGTCAGCTCCAAAGAGAGCTGTCTCTCCCAAGGTCATGGTTCAGTTTTGGAGCAACCCACATGTAATTACTGATTATTGCAGAGGCATTAATGCCTGCCCCACCTTGCCCCAACTTGGAGCAACTCTGAAAGGACATCCTGGCAACAGAGTCCCCCATGGGGTTGACTTGGGCTCACCGGGGCCTTCATTGGGACTGCATTCAACTCAGCTTATCCTTCTCCCCAGTGCTACTCCCTTCTCCATTCCATGGATGTTGGGCCCGAGTGTATTCCTTAATCAACACTGTGTGTGCTAATAATCTCCAGCCCAGAGTCTGTTCCTCATGGAACCCAGCTGGCAACATTCACCCCTGAGGTGTCAGACCAGGATCACCACTTTGCAGGCCTAACCATCCAATCCAAGGTGTATTCTGCTACAGAATGAATGAGTGAAGACAAACACTGGTGCAAACATTAGAGAATATCAGGCCACTGCAGTAAACAGTGAGGGGGTGCAGAGCAATTGGTGTGGTAAGAGAGCGGAAAAGGGGGGCAGCAGGGAGGAGGGATGGCTTAGGGAAGAGCTTGGACTTACCATGGTTCTGGTGAATCCTGAGGAGACCTATCAAGATTCTGGACTCTTCTCTTCTCTCCTCTGGTTAGAATTGGACTAGAGTGATTTAAATCCTGCCCTTCCATAGGGGTGATTGCAGTGGTCTCTGACTTGTTCGTTAATTGGTAACCGTGTAAGAGGTTTTCGCTTGCATGTTAGAGGGACTGATGGAAAGGAATGTAGGAGACACTTTTTTGCATGTTGGAATCAAAGTGCTGCCATCATGTGAGCAAAGCAGGTTCCTCCATGGGATACGAACCAGCTGCTTCTGCCTTCCTCCCAAAAATGTACAAATGCCAGTTCCAAATCTGATTCCTCTTCTCACAAGCACATTTCCTCGCTCCTTCTCTGTAGCATTAACTGATGCATTCTGGGAAATACAAGCTCATTTCAGCACCTGCCTGAGTAAAACAATTAAAAGAAGAATTACTGCGAGAGAACATCAACTGCGAGAGAACATCATTTCATACAATCCAACTCTGCAGATGACGAATGGGTAATTTTTTTGGATCAACCACTGATTTGTATAATAATCAATCAATTAAAAGTATCTAGCAGACATCTATGTGTCCAAAATAGGTAGATTATAGCATTGCTCTCCTCTACTAAGACCAACAATTGAAGAAACATTGAGTAAATATTGATGATTGACAGATTACCCAGTTAATCTAATTAGATTGATAAAGTGAGATTCATGCTTCTTGGGAATTTACTAAGCTTTATTGTCTTCCATTGTAGAGAGTTCATTTTCATAACCTGGCACAGAATATGCTGACAGTGCACAGGTATCCTCTTTAGATTTTAAAATGTGACTCTTGTGCCCCCCTCATACACACACACAACCCTGAGACCATGTGCCTGGGGAACTAGGTGATACCATGAACATCACCTTAACATGAGAAGTGAGCTCAATCAGGTCTTATGTTGAAAATGAAAATGTATTCTTGTACCAAGACAGGCTCTCTGGGCATCCAACAGCATTCCCATATGGATTTAGTGGCTCTGGGCTGCAGAATACACAACTGTCAGCTAAAGCTGGAAGTTTGCTTCAACCAGACAAAAGGAGAAGCCTCCATCCCAGCTGCTCTAGCAGCTGCAGAAGGGCGGGCCCCCTCCCACCCAGCAGCGGCCCACGTGGCTCTCTGCTCAGCAGCCCTTCCAAATCATGGCTGGCAGAGCTGACCACCTGGACCACAGGGCCAGGGAATGCATTATCTCCCTTATGTGCTAAAGCAAATGAATTACTAATAACGTGGCTGGATTTGTGACCTCAAAGTGCTTTCTCCAGCACTCTGAGCCCTACCACCTTGAAAAAATAGCACAGAGCACTAAGCACTTTATTTTTCCAAATAACATTTCCTTTTCACACATTAAAACTACTTAGCATTTGTTTGGACAGAGCCTTTCCCCAGTCCACTGCGGAGGTATGTACGCATGGTTCGGCTTTAAAGAGAGGGCGCAGGGTGCCCCGAGGTCTCTCTTCTCCAATTTGTCAGCCACCTAGCCCAGAACTTCAACCCAGAAGAGATGGGTGTCCAGAGGACATTCATTTGCATTTCTCTGATTACTAGTGAAACTTATTATGAACTGTCATGTGTACCCTTCTTCTCTTCATTAAGCCCTAGGATTTTTACAAAGAAACAGAACATACCTCTGTTCAACAAGATGGGTACATTTTCTGATGTCTGGATGAAAGGCAAAAAGAAGTGAGCTAAAGTTGTGGATGGTGCCGGACTGTTAAAATATCCATTTGGTGACTTGTTATAGAAGTGATATTGTAAAGGTTGCAGGGATGCAGATGAATTCTAATTTGAACACAAGATAAATTTGTAGAGAGCATTTCGTTCAGGCAACTCTGATATAGAATATGAAAACCCAGATTTAGAGACAGATTTTTCAGGGAGTGATTATTTGCTTCACAAATGGTTTCACCACAGGCTTCCCTTATATAGTCAACTCCCCTATGTGCATCTAAAATAGCACCCTCTCTTATAACTCATGGTGCTAAGACTGTATCTGATATATTTGATACATAAAGAGAGATAGGTTTCCTGAAATATGTGTTGTTCTTACAGGCAAAGCTGTTACATTTTTAAGAGATGTCTATTGGGATCGGAAATGGCACAGGGTATATATTCTCACTTTTCTCTTCCTTTTCAAACAATAAAGGAAATAGATCAATGTTCTGCGCCTCCCCCCCTCCCGCCCCCCGCCCCCAGTTGGCAAAGAATTGTTGCTGGGGTCAACTTGGACATGACCCAGCCTGGTTCTCAGTGCAGCTGGCACCGCCCACCCCCCCAGAGTCTCCAGGATGACAACCAGGGCACCGAGTGCAGCTTCCTTGCCAGTCCCAGTTAATGATGATTTGCTTCTCTTCCCATCACAGCTCTTCCACCCAAGCTGCCCGAGGTTCAGGGTCACCGCTGGAATCCCACACGAGGAACATTCTGAACCCGTATTCCGGCTCTAAAAATTTCCCCCAAGGCCCTCTCTGTCATCCACCAACACGGCCCTCCCTTGCTCTCCACCTCCCTGAGCTCCTTAGAAATGCTGGTATCTGCCTGAGATAATAGTCGTTTTATCATGGAATTGAAAGCTTTGCATACCGAACTGGTCACCAAGACTGCTTCAGATGCTGGTACCTAAAGCGGGCCAGGTTCCCTGTCGCCAGTAGGAAGGTCTACAGGCAGGTTTCATCGCTTCTGTGTACTCCCCATTTCTCTGAAAGTAAGCGTTTATGTCTCCCCAGGACCCAGAAGAATGAAAATTTCCAGACCTTTTCAGATCATGAAATAAAAAATTCTCTCATTTAAAAGTGACAGAGAGAACAGACTTCTCCCTTGCTCTTCTAAGAGTTTGTTTAAAATGTTCTTTTTGAAGGCAAGTACTTTTATTGCTTGAAAAAATATTTATTAGTCCCTTTCTGTAGTAGTCTCTGTATCCTATTTTTGTTAGTCTTTACAATTAAATTTTTTTTGATTCTTTAATATTCTTGGTGAGAAGTGTGGGTTTGAATTAAATTTCCCATTTATGGATATCCAGCTACTATTTTAAGAATATTTGTTCGTTTGTTTTGTTTGATTTCTTACATATTAAAATTTACACAGTCCCTGGCCAGGTAGCCCAGTTGGTTAGAGTGTCGTCCTGATACACCAAGGTTGCGGGTTTGATCCCTGGTCAGGGCGCATACAAGAAGCAACCAATGGATGCAGAAATAAGCGGAACAACATACTGGAGTTCTCTCTCTCTCTTCCTTCCTCTCTCTCTAAAAATCAATAAATAAAATAAAATACAAATTATACATACATTAGAACCTATTCCATTTCTGTTTTGTTCTGTGAGTCTATGCTTACGTTTTAGAGAAAATCCCCCCAAAACCATTTTAACTGTTTTAGTATTTTAATAAAATAAAGTTTCAGGTAAAACTAATTGTCTTTCACTGTTCTTTTTTTTAATCAATATTCTTTTTATTTTCCCAAATATATTTTAGGTTTATTATATTAAGTTCGGTAAAGCATGCAATTCAAATTTTAATCGGAATAATGTTAAAAGTCTGATTTACAATTGGAGAAAATTATTTTTATCATATTTCCTCTCCCCTTTAAAGTACATGGTGATATTTTGCTTCTTGGACATTTTATATTTTTCTCTGCTTTTATGAACATTATGCTATTTTAGTTATATTTTCTTTTTGTACACAGCACTAAATTTTGGAGATGTTTGTTATAACCAGACATTTTATTGAAGTTTTAAATAACCTTTACTAATGTTTACTTCTTTGGGTTTATTAGGAATATATTTTTTTGCCAGTTGAAAATAATCTTTTAATTTCTTTTTCTAGGATTTTAAACTCAGTATGGTTTTAACAGCCAGAGGAAAAGATGAAGGCTTATGTTAAGAACCAGTTATCTAAGAGATAACAGGATCCCGAAGGGAAAAGAGATGCAGAAGTCAAGGGAAGGGAGAATTTCTAGGTGAGGGGATTCCACTCATGAATTTCACTTCCGAGAATCTCCCTTAAACAAATAAAAAATGTGGACAACATTTGGTGTGTGAACATGTTCGGAGTATTACTTACCAGAATCAAAACTTAAAAAAAACCCTAATAAACTACAATTAGGACATTGTAAAATAAATTATGGCATCTCACATAACGGAATCATATGTGAGAATTAAAACAGATGCAAGGGCTCTAGCTGGGTAGTTTAGTTGGTTAGAGTGTCTTGCCAATATGCCAAATGTTGTGGGTTCGGTCCATAGTCAGAGCACATACAAGAACGACCAATGGTCCTGGCTGGGTGGCTCAATAGATCAGAGCATCATCCAATGCCCTAAAAGGCTGTGCGTTCAATCCCCGGTCAGGGCCCATACCTAGGTTGCTAGTTAAATCTCCAGTCAGTGCGCATGTGAGAGGCAACTGATCAATATTTCTCTCTCCCCCTCTTCATCTCTAAAATCAATAAACATATCCTCAAATGAAGATTTTTTAAAAAAGATATGAACTATATGTAATGTGATCCCAATCATGTAAACTACAAATATAAGTACGTATGCACAGCAGAGAGAATAGAAGGATGTGTTACCTGGGCTTCTCTCCAGATTGTGACATTATGATATGTTTTCTACAATGAACATGTGCGACTTTGTGATGAAAAAGAATGCTGCTATGGACTGAATGCTTGTGTCCCCCCAGAATTCATATGTTGAAGCCTAACCCCCAATGTGATGATATTTGGAGGTGGAGCCTTGACAGGTAACCAGGTGATGAGGGTGGAGCCCTCTTGAATAGGATGAGTGTCCTTATAAGAAGAGACACAAGCGAGATGATGTCTTTCTCTCGGCCACGTGAAGATACAGCAGGAAGGCAGCTGCCTACAAACAAGTAGGAAGCAGACCCTCACCAAACACTGGGTCTGCGAGTGCCTTGATCTTGGACTTCTCAACCTCCAGAACTGTGAGAAATAAATGTTGTTTAAGCCATCCAGTCTCTAGTATATTTGTTGGAGCAGCTCAAACGGGCTAAGACAAACACATTTATTTATTATTAATACGAAAAGTAGAAGAATGATGAGAATAAGGAAGAGTAGCAAAGTGAAAATAGACCACAGGATTTGGCCATTAGAGTTAAGTCACCAGCATTTGGGTTAAGTGTTATGGGCCTGGAGGTGAAAGCCCTGTGTCCTTGACCTGGCACTGAACTCTGAGGCAGTCAACCCTATAAGGTAGCTGGGAACCCACTGGACCTGCCATAGGTAACATTCTTTTCAGGGGTGGGGCGAGTGTGGTAGATTAAGATGGCTGCAAATTATTTGTGCTACTCTTCCTGCTGAGAGGTGGGATTGAATTCATCACCCCATGAATCTGGGTTGGCTTTAGTAACTTCCTTCTTCAATAGAATGCAGAGGAAGTGACATTCTGGAACCTCTGAGGCTCAATCATGAGATGCCTTACTTTCTACCTGGCCTGTTGGAACACTCTGAGGGAGCCCTAAGCAACTGAGTAAGAACTTAACTCCTCGGAAGCTGCTGTGCCCAACAGGTCTCAAACAGGTGCTCCAGTCAACAGTCCCAGCTGAGCCCCGCCTCCAGCCATCGTTGCCAAGGCAACAGACATGCAAGAGAAGCCATACTGGGAGCCCCTCAACGCCAGGCCCGGCAGCCATTACTAAATGACTTGCATGGATAACACCTGTAATGGAAGAATTACCTAGCAATGTATGCCCTGCCTGAACTCCAGAACCACGTAATTGGGAAGTACAATAAAAGGGTTGCTGTTTTAAGCCAGCACATGTTGGGTTAGTTTATTGTGCAGCAATGGATATCCGGGACAGGTGTACCTATTTTTTGTATGAGCTGCTCTTTATTTGGGTGAAAAAGTAGCGGGCTTCCTTCATTGGTGAGCTTCCTTTCGGCATCTAGAGGATGCGCAGGAAGGCTCTGGGAGGCACCCGGGCTCCCTGACTGGGAAATTTCAGGGACCATAATTCTAATCTTCACAGGCCTCAGCCTCTTAAATCAGCCTTTCAAAAACTCTCCCAGCAAAGCATCTGTGCCTTCCTTCCCAGTGATCATCTGCTAACTACTCTAACTACTATTAATTGAACTTTGATATTAATCACAGGCACTTGAATGAGGGCAGGAAGGTGCTCTGCAGAGGACGGGGCCATGTGAAATGTAACGGCAATTTCCCCGCGCCGCTGGCCCTTGTCAGGAGGGTGACAGGCCACCAAGGGGAGGTTAGAACTCAGAACAGGCACTGGCGGTGCCCCGCGACAGCGGTCCTCCGGGTGTTCCGGCTGTTTCTGACCCCCTGGAGGCATTCTGCTCTCCATGATGGGAGGTGCATCCCCGTCACCCGGCGGTTAGAGCTGGACTGGCCCCTGGTGAGCATCTGACTGCACCCCGTCTTTTTAAAAAAGAGGACGCTGAGGTCTCACTATGTGGAGGGGTTCGAAATCAAACCGTTTGTGGCAGCGAAGTAGCAAAATTCCATTCTCCTGACTCCAGGCTCGCTTCCGTGTGTGCGCGCGCGCGCGCACGCTTGTGTTTGTGTTTACGTGCGCACCTTCACATACCCTTGCATGGAAATGGGAGAAGAGGTCAGAAAATCTTGATCTGGGGGAGAAGAGGTCAGAAAATCTTGATTTTTAGCATGTAATCAGCAGGTTCACTCACCAGCTGGTTTTTTCACTTCCCCCACCAACCATAAATGCTGGAAGTTTCTCCCTCGTGAGCACTGATCAATAGTCAGTGACTTATTTCAGAAATGTCAGTAGGGCCCGAGTGGAACTGAGCCGGGGCGGGGGGGGAGTGGGGAGACTTCAGAGAATGTGGGAAAGAAGTCCGTGGCCCCCGACCCTGCAGCACCTGGGCAGGTGCAGCGCCTGCCCCTGGGGCTTGCGGACCAGGCCTTGACACCGCCCATTGTGTGAGGCTTCTGGAACTGCTATTGGGACTTTAGGAACAGCTGTGAAAGAGCTTGCTCTGGGTACGCGCCTCTTGTCAACCATATGTTGTTTTCCTTTTCGGCGTCCGAATATGAATGTGCTCTTTGTGCGAATAACAGAGAGTCCCATGAGGAAGGGTTCAATAAGTAATATTTACAACCAGGCTAATTTTCCTAATGAATTGCTACAAGAATTGCCTTTTGGAACCTCTATTCTCCAAACTAAATAAATCTTTACAGAGTTTTTCACACACTTGAGTTTTGGGTCCGTTATTAAAACCAGATAGAAATTAGCAACACTTCTTATTCTTCCAGTCTTTCAAATTCTCTACCGAATTTTAGATCGTGGGGGGAGGGATGTGAAATTTTTATCTGTAGCGATCTATCTCATTAACGCTGTGCGAGATGCCCCCTGGGCTGGGCTCTAAGATGTTTCACACGTACTCTTTTAAAAAACTAAATGGTTCCGAGCCAATAGAATCGTTTCAAACAAATATAACATGCTTATGGTCCAGAAAGTAGATGAATTCTGCTCCATCCCCTCCCCCTCCTCCACATGTTGTTTATGCGGTGGAACAAACGATCGGTTTGTTTGTTCAGGCCTCGGGTCTGTTTGGTGGCACTGGCGTTTTGTTTTGTGCTCCAGACGACATCTGGCACGAAATCTCAGCCAATTCCTGGGTTACCTGGGCCAAGGAGACCGTGCCCAGTGCCCTCACAGGCCCGTGAATTAAGTCTGAAAACCCCACGGCAATCGGTTCTCTGGGACTCCGTACGAGGATGCAAGATACTGGAAATAAGACCAGATAATGAGAATAAAATAAAGAGCTTGGCGTTATCTAAGACCATGATCCTAGTGAAATTTAATGCAGAAGAGGCTATGAAAATAAAGACTCTGATGATTCCCACCTTCCCAATTCCTTGCACAGTTGTGCGCATGTTTCTGTACAATAATAAATCCCTGCAGCAGAATTGCTGGATCAAAGGGAATGCATTCATAAACTTTTAAAATCAATTTTGTTGAGATAAAATTTACATACAATACACTCACCTATTTAAAATGTACAATTTAATTATTTTTTAATTTTTTAATAGATTTTACTGATTATGCTGTTACAGTTGTCCCATTTTTTCTCCCCTTTATTCCCTTCCACCCTGCACACTTCTCCCACCAGCATTCCTCTCCTGCCTTAGTTCATGTCCATGGGTTGTACATATAAGTTCTTTGGCTTCTCCATTTCCTATACTATTTTTAACCTCTCCCTGTCTATTTTGTGCCTACCAATTATGCTTCTTATTCCTTGTACCTTTTCCCCC
>VMDR010022307.1:0-16292 GCA_007922815.1 Macrotus californicus
TCTGCTAATTGCTTAAATGCTGCTTCTCTGGGTCTTCTTATTAAAAGAGAAACATAGAGTTTACATGTAGAATGAGTTTTAGAAATATGTCCTGTCATGCCAAATTAGTGATTTTATAGACCTTCAAAATAAAATTTTATTAAACCATTTAATAGTCATATAATAAAAGAAGAATGCCACTTTAAATTGGGCTGACCATGGTATGTGTTAGTGGAAAGACATTAGGCCAGCTGTTACTGAAAATGACTATTATTTAGTGGTTATTTTGTTCCTTTTTTGCATTGTAATGAAACCATTTAATCCCACACTTTAATGACTAATCTGTGGGGTGTGTAGTGATTTCCACTTCATCAAAATCAGCTTTGCCATGAAGATAGCACAAACTTTTTTAGAAACTAAGAATAATTGCTTTTCTTTGTTCTTCCCATTCACAGCTGCATATTCTTACTAAAAGCTGGCTTTTCTATTATTTTCCAAAATACTTTCACAAAAAGTTGCAGAATGCCTTGGGAGACTCATTTTTATTTGGGTCACGAGAGAGTGTCCTGTATCTGGGCCGTGGAGACGACCTTGGCCTTTTGCTCACAGAGGCCGTTACAAAGTCCACTGGCCTCGGGAAAGATGGAGAAGCACATGTTTCTCAGAGCAGCGCTCAGAGACGCAACCCTGAATTGTTCCGTGGCAGGCATTCCCGTGGAGCCATTTTCTTTCCAGGATGTAGTGGGACTTCCTTCTACCCTAATTCCTGAGTTAATGCTAACGTCTTATCATCAGAGACCATCCTCTAATAAAAGGCAGCTCCAAGACCAAACCGAGGGCAGGCCCATTTTTAAATTGATACTTTTGCACATTGTGAATAATGAAGTCTTTCTGTGACAGAAACATTAAATGTTCTATAAATAATACTAGCAAACATTTACTGAATTATTACTACGTACTCTTGTAAGTGGGGCTGTTATGAGTGATTTACATAGATTAACTCACACTCAGAAAGTCCATCAATACAATTGTTTTCTGGTCTTACTCTATTCTTCAGAAGCTGTGAATGAATGCCCTAAATTTTTGGCGTAGAAATTTACTACTATGTAGGGGCTATTTTAATCATGACTAGAATCACCTTCATATGATTCTTACATAATTGTCATAGTCTTATAACCAGAGGAAGAAAATACTCATTAACCCAAAGTTGAACTTGATTGCAAGTATGCTCACTTGGGTAAGTGTCTCCACCTAAATCTAACACTTTCTTAAAATTTCCAGCTCACTGCTCCTGCTTTTACCAAGGAAACTTGTTTTTGTTTTGTTTTGTTTTTTGCATAGAGCATAACCAGGGGAGAAATGAAAACACAGTACTCTGGATGCAAGTCATGTCTTTAAATTCAACAAACTTAAGTTTTCCTTTAGACAGAAATTGTTCGTGGACTAAACTCTGTTGTTGGAATATTTTTTTATTTGCTCTTGTTCAGATAGCCCTTAGGGTTTTGCAAGTGGGCGTCCTTGTGTCTCATGTCCCCGACTGTGAACATCAACTTGCATTTGAATGTGCATCTTGACCCATAAATGTCACTGTGGTCCACCGATCATCAGGCTTCAACATTTCCTGCCATACAGTGGACAACGGGAAACAATTTTTCTCTGAAAAAGAGGACTGGGGTACAATGTGTGTGGGGGGGTCTTTAAGTGCAGCACAGATGAGAGAAACTGCGCCACTCTGGGTCCGGGGTGGAAGGGCAGGCATGTCTCAGCTCGTGAGCAAGATGACCCAAGACAACAGTTTCTGCAAAATGCCAGATTATCATCTCTGCTTCCAGTTCACTTCTGCCTTTCACAGGATGGCAGTCACCCTGGTCTGCCTTCATCTCTAGCTTAACACTGCCTCAAAATGAGGATATATCACATTCTCTTTTCTCCATTCACTCTGCCTTCTCTTCCCCTCTACTTGGCACACATAAACTTTATCCATCTTTAAATCCACATGGATAGTCCAATGTGAAGAATAACGGGCCTATGTTGAGGAGCAGATGAATGAATACACGTGAACAGTGCAGGAGATATTATTATTCTCTGCATGGATGACCAGCAGCTATTTTTAGAATTCTGCTTTCCAACATTTTTTGTAAACAATCTGTGTTACACACTGCTAGTGTAGATGGAGCAAAAGTCATCTGAAAAAAAATGTACACACAACTGTTTTTGGAAAATCTGTTTTCTGACACTGCTTACATTTGTTTAACTGAATTTGATATTTGATTGATTGATTGATTAATTAATTGATTGACTGAAATATGGCAGAAGTATCTGACCCAAGTGGAATTTTTGTCTAACTTGGAGAAGCCATACACAGACAAATTATGTCCCAGCTGGATCTCTGGGTCAAAAGGCACCATAAAGGAAGGAAAGGAAAATTAACATTTATTGAGCCCCGGTTCAGTCCATAGATACTTCCCCTGTATCCGGGGTTCTCTTGACAATATTTATGATTCTGGTGAAGTATGGCCAAGGGGGAGCAGGTGACTCACTGGTCAAACTCCGAGCACTCAGTGGTAGATAATCCAGTTTTTGGTAAAACTAAGACATGGGCTTCCTTTACTGTATTTGAGAATAGACTCCCCAGAGGACATTTTTCTCTCCGCCTTTCACTAGAGAAAGGGCAAAGAAGGAGAAGGTGAATAAAAGTCAAACAGTAATTCATGAGCACCCTTCATGGTAAAGGTTTAATGAACTTAAAAAAAGTGGGCTGACATATGCCTTTTTTTTTTTTTTTGGTGGTTGTCATTAGGCAGGTGAAGTATACATTGTACTACAACACTGGGGCCAATCGACTGCTTATATAACAAACAGAATCATTAGGTATGTAAATGGGAAAGTTGAGGCAAACTTTTAGCGAAAGAAGGAAGGAAAGATGCATGTGGAAGGTGGTTGGGGAGGCAGTTCCAGTTGCCTCTAGAATGATTGCCATCTGCACATTGGATGTGTCAATCAGAAATAACATGTGACTCCCCAGAATCCAGTATGGCAACACAGTCTAGTTGATGGGGCTCATTAAGGCAGTTAGAAACATCTGCTTTCTCCGTTGAAAGGACTAAAATTCAGGGATTAACATGCTAGTCATTCCCAGAGAGGGCAGGCCTGTTAGCGTTTAAGAACCAGCGGGGAAGTATACCCACATGAGTGCACATACACACCCAGACTATTTAGTGCTCTCTCACACCTGCACGCAGGAAAGGAAACATCAAAAACCAAGAGGTTCTGTGGTCTTAAATCACTCAAACCAGGGCCATCCATGTTGTGACAAAGCGCTGAGGTGGTGCGGTGTCACTGCCAATAACCACTGTCACCATGTCTTGTCAAAGCAAAGGATATTTGTTTCCAGAAGAAAAGCCTGGAATATATAACTGAGGTAGGCAAGGATTTTTTTAATGGGAATATAAGCCTTTAAATAAATAATTAACTTTGCTGAGCACATTTAAAAAAACATATGTATAAAAAATACATACTGAAAAAATTTATACTCAACGAAATTGTGACATTCACTCATCTGAAAAGCTTTGCTCATTCAAACCGGAGAGATTCATCATGGAAAAGAGATAAAAATATTCCCTGAAAGAGAAGGGAAATAATTTAGCAGTAAATCATAGAGCAGGGCTAACATGAATCACAGGAAAAGGTACCAGCTCTTATGATTTAGGTGACAGATAAAAAATAGCCCTTCGTGGATTGACAGTTATAGGTATAAATGATAAAATTATTCAGCAGTGGTATGTTCTCTTCTTGCCATTTGTCATTTTGCATCTGATTACTTCTAAGAATTTAATTAAAGGAGCAACAGAACTGTATAGACCTTCTGTGACTCTTCCCATTCAATGCCTTTTTAAACCTTTTTAAAGAAAAATATATGACTATTGTATCCTTTTGCTTTGTCTTTACTAAATGCTCTGTGTGTCTTCATGCATGTTGTTTGTCTTCTTTATATCATTTTAGGCTTGCCAGAAAAGTTTATTAAGAAGACATTCAATATAAAATTCAAAGGCATCATTTGCTGTTATTAGCAAAGACATTATTTTAATTTAAACATACACCAAGAGACAAAGAATAAGAACAGCTGCTTAACTGATATCTCCAGATTTTATTTTTGAACTACCAAGCAAAGGTGATTGTGTTGTTTCTTCTCTCTGGCTCCCAACTCCAGGAAATGTCTATGAGCTCTGTGTGTGCCTCCGCATGTGTCTGTGGGCTGTACATACAATCACACATTTCATGTCAGCATTACACACGTTTTTCTGTAGCAGAACTACACATCAAAAGCTAGTGTTTAATACGGAAGATGAAAGACATCTTTTCAAAGTATGGTGTCTTTTAAAAATGCAGTTTTAGCAAAGGCCCCCTTTGCTAAAACCTGGGTAAACTAGAAGGTGCTCCCCACCCCCCCCATACAATATATATCGTAATGGCCCAGTAAGTGGTTTTTATGCAAATGAACACTGCAACGAGGTGTTGCTGTCAAAATTTTTACCAGGAAAAGAAAAGTTTCAAGAACTTTTTCGTGACCATTGCACACGGTGATCAACCAACACATCCTTAAAAACACACCCGTGTGTGTGTCTTCCATTTGCTATTAGGAACTATTAATACGACAAATCCAATTCACGGTCACTTTAAAGTTTTGCTTCAAACAATGTAAAGGTTCTAAATGACTAAATTAAGACTTTTCTGTGCTTTCCCCCCCATCTCCCAGAGCAGAAATTAAATCAGTTTTAATTTATTTTATTTGCTAACACTGTGGATATAATTATTGCTGCCGAGTCTTTTTAATTGTTTTCAACTAGGTGCTTGTCTTGAAGTTGCAATAGACTCCTAATTTCACATTGTTGATATCCCCTTGTTAATTCTGACAAAGTATCATAAATCCAGGTATTTAGGTTTATTGAATTTTGAAATGAGGTGATTAGTTGGTGCATGGATGAATGAATTGATGCAAAACAAAATGAATTTTATGATTTACTATGGTTTGCAAGTTCCCTTGGAGCCATTATGTGCAAATTGTAAAGTGTATTAAGAGGTAAGGTATCACATTTATAATCAACTTGGCAAATTTTGCTCAAGTAAAGATATTCAAGCATTCTGCAAAAGAGTCACTGTTGAATAAGTGTCTGGCACACACAATTAATTTTCACTGTGTTGTCTTACCCTCGATCATTTACAAATCAGAAGGGAGAATGCATAAGAGGCCAGAGGCTTCACAGTTGGTGCAGAACGCCACACTGCGACGTGTTTGGGGGCTTTAGGTTGTAGTCGGATGTTCGAGGCAATTCCAGAGCAAAGTTCTAGTCAGATACTCGCCACACTGAGCATTTTACTTGAAAACAGAAGCTCCATCACGTGTTCCCTCACTGACAGAGGCCATAATCACAGGAATTTTATATGATTGCTCTATGACACATAATCTACATACTTAGTTTGGCATCACAACAAATGCCAAACTATGTGCCTTTGTGTCCATTAACAAGGTTCATTTAGATGGGAAACACTAATGTTGCACTATTACAACACTACCAGAGATTCTGTTTGGGTCAGGGTTTATGGCTAGAACCAGCAGGCACATATCTACATGGTGTAAGGGCCACCCATGGGTCTTTGCTGCTACTGAAATTCTGTCATTAGTAACCAGGCTCTCTCTTTTTGCTTAGTAATACTAGTGAACCCATGAGGTGTAAACCATTAGCCCCCCAGCATCTCTCTGAGGTCAGCTGGCCTGGAAGATGTCGCCTTTGTCTTAGAAGTTGGAGTGGGGAGCACACAGCGACTGCTCGAAGTTCAGTTCTAGAAGAGACACAGCAGAGGAGATCTCTGGATAGTGAGTCCCTCTGAGGGCCGAGGGCCAGGAGGACAGGGCAAGTGCTGAGGCCTGTCCTTGCTCCCGGTCTCAGTTCTGTGGGATTGCTTCAAGGACAACCTGCAGCAGATTAAATGTGCCAAGTCTTTTAGTCCCAAGCAAATGACCAGTTCATACATTTGGTGTCATGCACTATTCCTCTTTGATAACTATTTAAACAAAACATGATCTGTAAAGGAATACACTGTAGTTAAGCCTGAACTGGTCCTTCTATTCAGTAAATATCCCATGTCTACCGGGTCAAAGAGCAAAATACTCATTTCTCTGTGACTTGTCTCAGAGGCTTCACAAACCTTCAGAGGTGACCTGTCAGGTTTATTTGTTTCTAATCACATCTATCACCTATGATTTATGTTTCTCATGTGTGCTAATTATCACGGACAGTCCATTCCCTAGACAGCCGGTGGAGAGAATCACAGGGCCTGTGCACCCTCATCATGTGAAGAGTACAGTTAAGTGGTCTCCTTACTTTAACTTGGAAAAAAAAGCAGAGATCTGAATAATTTTTTCCCCTTGGGGAAAGATAAGAAATCTTTAGAACTCCTCCTTTTTAAGCTCTAGAAGCGCAGAGCTGGGGAACTCAAGTGCAGTTCTGCAGCGGGAGTCTGGGCAGAGCTGCGTACTTTGTCTGGGAGCTCACCACAGTGCCAGGCTCAGCATCGGCATGGCGCCCTGGATGCCCCACCTCTGGCAGCAGGGACTCAAGTTCGCTGCCCACTGCATGGGGCAGAAGGAACGGGAACTACCTGCACTGGAATAGGCACCAGCAGAGGTTTGACTGGCTGGCTAGGTCTTCTTGGGTGAACCTGGAGTGGACAATGCTATTTCACTTGTTTGTATTCTGTTTTCAGAACAGGACAGTATTCTGGAGAGATCAGAGTATAGTAATTAGAGTCATTGAGAGCACAAAGTCCATAATCAGGTTGCCTGGGCATCTGGAATAAGTTTTTAATCCTTCTAAGCTTTTACGTCTATATCTAAAAATAGGATAATAATAATTATCCTAATAGGATAATCCTAATTATCTGTTTCACAAAATTGTTTAGAGTATTACATAAAGTTATTCTATGGTACCAAGTCCTTAGAACAATCCCTAAACATGCTAAGGTTTCAGTAGAAATCAGCTATTATTATTAGGGGAAAGAAAGAAAAATTGAAATAAGTTAGTTTCTGACTTATGCCCACAAAGAAACAGCCTTTGTCAGAATAAACTGAAATTTGGTATCAGGTCTGCTACAGGCTCAAGTTACCCCTATAAAATAGCAAATTCATTTACTGATTAAATTTGTAAACACTCTACACAAGCTCAGTCCATTGTTATGTAAAGCAACACAGGCATGTACTAGGCACCCACTGCTGTGCTAGGTCTAAGAGTTCCGGAATGCATAAGACAGCCCTGACTTTCAAGCCATCAATATCCATAGTAAATCAATAATAAAGGCACAGTGCTGAAGTGGAGGTAAGCTTAGAGTGTGATGGGAGCACATGGGTCACCCAGCCAGGGATGGTGACCCGGAATGGGTAGACACACATTTGCTTTGACGTCAGCCAATTTGTTCAGCCCAACCTTCTCTCTTGCTCAGTTCTTTCCTCTCTGTAGAGATAATAATGTGTCTATCATTGGCTGTTTTGTGATTCCAGACTCTACCACCTGAGAAAAAAGAAAATTATTCTCCCTTTAGTATTATCCCAGCTGTCTCTCTGTCACCTTAATTTCAAAACCAAATGACTGCAAAGTCAGTATCTGCCTTCTCCATCTTCTCCAACCCAACACGTCCTTCAAGTGTTGATAGATTGATTTCTTCTTATTTCCATTGTAAGGGCTTCGCTCACTTCACAAGCATGGAAAATATAAAATATGATCAAATGGCCATGTCTTATCATTCATTATTTTCAACACCCTAGGAAATGCTACCTGCCTAATAACTAATTTTGTAGTAAATTACATAATAATTAGAATAATTTGATCCCAGAATGTCTGAGGAAAATAGGTAACTAAAGTTGGCTTCTCTGTCCCTCAAATCTTAACATTATTTTATAATCCAGAATTTACTTGACGATGATTCATTTCTTCAGCAACAGATCCAAGACAGAGAACTATGTGAACAACTCAGAGCCAATGAATAATCCCCCAAACAATTAAATGTAGCATTCAAATGTGTTTTTATTAGCTTCTGTGTATTTAAACATAGTAGTTCTAATATTTGGAGATCTCACCAAAGAATAAACAAAATAATGAAATCCCAGAATTTTAGGTGATTCCGGGACTTTGGTCTTATTCCTCTCACTGATGCCTCGTCTCCCTCTCCCTCCCGTGTGTGGACAGTGACCACAGCACTTCCCATAGATGTTGGAGATGGAGCATCCCTATGGCCGTCTGGCAGGGAGACCACTCTTTGGTTTGAAAGTTCCATTCAGCTTCTGGGCCAGAATAGACAAAAATCCTTTTTGTATTAACAACATACTTCATTAAGCAGTGTAGGTAACTTTGTAGATTTCTTTTTAAAAAAATGTATTTTGAGCTGCTAATCCACCATGTGATGGGAACTTGGTCACAGCCAGTGACCAGCCTCTCAGGAAAATTGACGGATTCTGGCAAGGAGTAGTCAATAATACGAATTGTATTCTTTTTATAGGCCAAGCGCTTTTCCAGAAGAGAGCCTTCTTTAAAAAAAAATTATATATACATATATATGGTTTAAAACAACACATAGATGAAAGTCTGAACATATCTTTATTAGTCTGGCAATTTTATTTAGAACAATATTTGAAAGTAAAGCCATGTGTAAATGAGCCCCTTAAAGCTGGACATGGGTTTGCATTTTCCAAGCCTGTCACTTTGGCGTTCCATGACTGTGCAAGGTGGTGAAATATAAAGAAGTAGGGTTGCATCACAGGGATGGATGTAATTAGGAACTGAAAGAAGGAGGCATTTCAGCTGACAGAGTCGTAGTCTGTGGTGTGCATAACAAAACCTTGCAATGATAAAGCATGTCACTATGAGAGTCAGCACAGAGCAGAGAGAAGGCAGCACTTCTTCCTGCTGCTGCCTTTCCATCCACTCTCCTTTCTCTCCTTCTCCCTCATCAATATTCCTTTATTACCTGACATTTATCCACCAATGTATCGAACAAAGGGGAAGTTGTCTCCCGGAGGCCATGGGCTCAGGCTGCACGTACGAGGAATGTATCAAGGATGCCCTCTAATCTCATTGATGAACATATTAACGTGTGATAGAGCACCCTGTCGAATCCCACCATAGATTTACGTGCATACTATTTTATATTCCAAGAGCTCCTGTGGAGTATCCGCATGTGTCTCTTTCCATGTGTTCCTAAGGAAAAGCTGGTTAGGTGGGCTTTTCAAAGACAGAGCCAAATTTGATTTCTTTTTATAGTCTCAATGTCTAGCACAGGAACTGGCTCCTAAAACTGTACGTGTTCAGTAAATGGTTACCCAAACTGAGTAATTATGGGCTTCATTTTGGGTGAAGGGACTGAGGCTGGAGAACTTGAATGCACAGGGTGACAGCTAGTGAGCTTCAGGGGCTGAGAGTGAACACAGGGCTTTTACTCCCATGCTGGGCACTCTCTGCATTTCCTCTGGGACCCACTCCATTGGGGCGCTGGGGCCAGGGTGCTGGTCAGACTGCAGAAGCTGGGGGTATCAGGGAGCAAGGGGACTGCCTGAAGCACAGGAAGGACAAGGGCAGCTTCCGAAGCCAGGCTTCCTCTTCCTCTCTGTCACAGGTTTTCTGGGATCAACTGACTTCTCTCCTGCAGGCTCACGCCCCCCGGCCTCTCCTCCCTCACTGATTAGGAGCCTGTGATTGCCAATAATTATCTACCTTCCATCATGGGACATTTCAAAACCAGAACCATGACCTCAAGAATCTTCAACTAGAACTGACAGCCCTGGTCTTTCGCTCTGGACAGACTAACCTACAAGCCCCCTCGCTGCCAGGGCGATGGGGTGGGGGGACACTCTATGGAGGAGGTCACAGGCCTTCCTGATACACTGGTGACCAAGGTTAGGTGGAGGACCTCTTCCTTCCTTTGAGGCTACCAGACACATGAAGTACCTCAGCCCAGCATGTTCCTTTCCATTTCTTTGCTTTATAATTTTATGGTACAGCACAAACCTCCCCTCATTTGTAGAATTAACCACGATTAGTTGATAAATGCAGAATAATCAGATTTCCCAGTAGACCGTGTTCCCTGAAAATTAATTTCTGAGAGTAAAGAGGAAGAAACTGACATATATTGAATACCTACTGTTAAGGCCATGTTTAGTTTTATTTTCTGATTCCGATCTTGAGAAAAAAATGCCAAAAATCACATCAGACAGAACTTAATATGTCTTCCTTTGTGAGTAAAGACACCAAGGCTCAGAGACAGAAATAAGTGTCCAAGGCTAAGGTTGTTGAAATCTGATTCCAGGGGTGCTTAATGTTTTCCACGGTCTATTCCGGGTCTGAAAAATATTTCCAGTGCTCTCTCTTTATGCCAAGGAACTTTTCTGTACATAAATTTTCCATAAGCCATGCATTTGGAAGCTTTATTTTAGAGAAAAAAAAATCATTCTCCAAATACAGATTTATACTCCAGAACAGTAGCCATCCCACAGCCTTAATAAAATTATACTTCTGGTCTCAGGATGACACCCTGAGAGGCTGTGTAGCAAAGGGAGAAAATGTAACTCCGCAGTGGAAACTAGCAGACTGAGAACCTGATTTCGAACAAGCCAAAGACTGGCTGTGAGATCCGGGCAGATCCCTAACGCCTCTGGACCCCCGTTTCCAGACGAGTGTAATCAAGTTGATCTGGAAGGTGTCTCCCAGGTCTAGAAGCTATCTCTACATTTTAACTAGCTGTCATTTTTAAGAAACTGATTTTCACTTATTTATCCAAGACACAATTTTACCTTCCTCTAAAAAAAAAATAATAACCACTTAGGAATTTGTCTGTTGTTTTATGTCCCCTCTGATAGAGCTGACTGACACTAACATGACTCAAGACTTGAAATGAAAATTATTTAACTTGTATTGTTTAGAAACAGAGCCGAGGGTAAAACTCTTTTGCAGCAGATTAAGGGATGAAAAAGTAAATGTGCCTTCCAGTAGAAAGAGAATGCACACCGCCAAGATAAAGCTCAAGGTATCAGTTTATGCTGCTTTTAGGGGCTGAGTTAGTGCCTCCGCCTCAGTCTCCACCATCAGACAGGCCTGCATGCAGCAGTGAGAGGAAAACACGGTGGCCAGATTATTAACACGCCATTATACAGCCTGTGGAGGATCATCAGGTGAGGACTTCTCTACAGTTGAGATCAGTGCAAAACATAGTTTCCTTCACATTAGGAAGGGCACTTCGGCCAAGCGGCCAGAGTGTCTTCATGGATGCAGTTTTACTCTAAGGCTTGGCATTAGAAATGCAGCTGCCAAAGCTCACAGAATCATGCTTTTGTGTCCTTTTCTAATAGAGCAAATCTTCTCAGAGACTATTTGACATCTGGTAAGGGCAGAAGGAAAACGGAGTGCACCCTAGGAGACAGTGAGTGACCACTAGTTTAACCTCCACCCTTAGTGAATGACCAGGTAACCAGTGCATACGTAGAGTCAGAGGAAGATCAGTGATCGGGTTTCCTGCAGGTGACTTTTTTCTTTTAACAAAAAAGATTATTGACAAATGAGTGCAATTCCTTAATGAGATGTCTATTCGTTTTGTTTAAATCTTCCTGTAGACTTTTCCCACCCCCCAAAATAATTATAATTATAATTATAGTCCTCCCAAAATGTAGCAGTGACTCTTCTATGTGACTGTTCTGTCATGCGCCTTCAGAATCAGCATCTCTGATGAAGGAGGCACTGGCCGCCCAGAACAATGTTGCTAGATTGTCCAGATTGCTTGTGGAAAATAAGGGGCTCATCAAAATTACCTCCTTGAAGTGAATGTCAGCATTTCCAAGTCTGGTTTTTATTTTACTCAGAGTCATTTTTCTTTCCCTGCAAGGGAGCCATCCTAATATGTTAGTGACAAAATTATGTGTAATTTTTTTTTTTTTGCTTCTCAGGAATGTTTCTTTCTTAATTTTAATCAAGTTTAAAAGAATCAATTGCTTCTAAACAAAGTTGTAAATATTACTGAGGCCAAAAAAGAATCAGTCTTTGCTAAACTCCATGGGAGATGAGGAAGGCAGAAAATAGATGTGCATTTGTGATCCCGTGAGGCCTTGACTTCGGTTTGGCCTTTGTGCTCGGTTTAAACACTACAGTCTGTTTCGTGTGCATTTTGTGGCTACTTCCGTGCCTTTGCCCACTGACACTGCACACGTACTTGAGAAGCCTAGGAATCTTGAGGAAATATTTAATCTCATCAAAATAACATCTTTCCCTGCAGCTCCATTCTTGTTGACCTATTTACACTGCTTTACTATAAAAAGATGAACTATTTTTGGTCACAAGGAATACATTTTAGAAAGGAAATTTCCTTAACAGGAGCAGTCACTCTCATTTGGTTAGCCCGTTGGACACTCGAGAATCAACAAGAAAGGTGGGCGAGTTTTTCCTCCATGAGGCAGGGTGGGGGTGGGGCAACGGTGCTGATGTGAGCGGTGGGGGGGGGGGGGGGGAGAACATTGAGCAAATGACCCGATCCGTTCGGACAACATTTGATTTGGAACTGTTGGCTTGTGCTTCTCAATAGGGAGAAACGCCAGGTCAAATTTCCAACTTTTATACTTGACACATTTCAGTAGAAAACACGGCATCTTTGGTTTTTAACCCCACCTTTGCTATCAAGGTGAAAGCCGTGTCCTTCCACAACATTTAATTGGCTACCTGCGGTTCATTAGCCCGTGCAGCATCCTCGAGTCTCACCGAAGCGTTTGTAGGAGCTCATCTTCCAGGCACTTCCCCTTCCCCTTGACCTTGTTGAAGGTAAAGGAGGTGAGACTTGGGTTCAGCCCAGGCACTCCCTGGCCGGAGCAACTGGCATGACAAACTAATCGATGTGTGTCACTTTTCATTAATCACACCACTTTCCCTTTCATGAACTAGCAGCGGATAATTGTTACTAAATACGATTCGCAACACTCCACCCAGTGGTTGAAGAACCGGAAATAAGCAAACAGATAAAAACATTGTTTAGCTTGCAGGCAGCAAGTGTTTGCTATTCAGAGGTGCATCATGCAGAAACATTGATTTAGTCCTGAGCTGACACGTATTGAAGCTCTTGCTGTTTCCAGGAAGCCCTGTGGTCCCGCGAAGTAACAGCCAAGGGCAAGTGCTTTTACCTGTATGGCAAGGTCACATTCTATTTAAATCTCCTGGTGTGAAATAAGTAGGCTTCCCTAATGTTAGACCATGGCAAGATTGCCATAGGTGAGCATCAGTGCACCAGATACTATGTTTGCCTTCGTGGTGCAAGACTCCTAGAGGGCAGTGTGTTGAGTCTGAATCAGTATTTCATTAAGGCTGAATTGCTACACCTAATGTGGAAACAAAGGGCTTATTTAAATCAATGCAGATTTCCCCCTTTCTCTAATACACGGGTTACATTTATACACAATGCATGAAACTTGTCTTTTTGTCATCAGGGCCTCCAAAGGGACTGGTAGTACTTTTCTGTGTGCTGGAGGTGCCAGCTGGTGGTGGTCCTGCCACCAGGTCTGCTGCAGGAAGCAGCCTAGTTCTATGCGGTCTGCCCTCATCAGTGGTCCTGAGTCCAGAACATGCGTGTAGCATACCTTGAATGTACACTGTGGAAACGTTGCCTACCGGACACAGGGCAAAGTCATGTGGCATTTCTCTCCCCACAGTATGGTGCTCTTAGCTCAGTCTTGGCTATAAGCAGACAGCAAGTAGAATAGACCATCAGCACTGAAGCTAGGTATGGCAGGAGTGGGAACCAGGATGATGTCAGTGTCCCCTGTCCCCAGTTGGCTGTCGTGGGTTATTTTCTCTGATTTAGTCATAGAGATTCAAGGCCAGTCCTAATATGCATGACTGCCTCACTTGATATTAAGATACATAAATCAAATTGGAGAACTCAACCCTAGCTGTATACTAACTCCAAAGAGGATTTCTAAGAGAAGATGAATGAATATTGGGCAGATTTTTTATTGCTAACCAGAAAAAGTAAAGATCTAGATTAAACCCAACTTCCCAAAGTTTTTTTAGAGAATAATATGCTTGTCAAACAAAACTATGATACTCACTGAAAGGAGAAAGTTATATTTTGGTAGAATAGAAAGTTAGTTGACCAAATATATACATGTTTCTAATTTATAAAAAAAAGTTACTTATTTTCTTATATAAAATCTCTTTTTCAAATAGTTTGATACTGAAAAATTAATTCCACAAGGCATATTAAAGCAAAAAAGTCCAACCAGCATATAACAATTCCTAGTATAAATGCATGAAAGCCATGTTATACTCACTGCTAAAATGAATTACAGAGTTCTTACTGCACTAAGCATAGTCTATTGGTATGGATCTCAATTTCATCATGTGTTCACATTTTTTATTGTAACTTCTTTGAATTTCAGCCTTTATCATGCCCTGCTTTAGACACTGGCTACTTTAGCACACTGAGCACCGATGAAGCTAACGCTAGTTCTCCGTGTGAGCCATCCCTAACCAATGCGGGAAAAGAAAATAGACAGCACCTTTTAAGTGCTAACTATATTCTTAATACTGTGTACATATTAACTTATTTACTCCTCACAACAATAGGTGAGGTAGGAGATTTTGTCATTGCCATTTACAGATGAGGAAATAGAGGGGCAAACACCTGTGTTACCTTGACCAGGGTCACAGCATAATCCCTGGACCTGCATTCGAACCAAAGCTGACACTGGCTGCTTTAGAACACCTGGCATCTGGTGAAACTGACCAGAGTCTACGCACTTGGTCACTCCATGTCGCCACCCCCGGACTTCCACACATTCCAAGTCATCATGCTGTATACCCGCTGGGTGTCCCTTGACTTCAGAGGTGGTAGTTGTACGTACTGTAGATTGCCCACTCTATTGTTAGAGAGCCTTCTTTTCTCCGCTAAGTGCTCGGGGATTTGAATAATTTACCCTCAGGCTTTCTCTCTTGCAGTATAAAATATTATTTCTAATATACATAAAGTAAGATTGCATAGTTTTAACACAAATGGATGTGTACAGATTTGAGAGGGGAAATAGCTAAGGCCTACTAACTGGATGATGGATGTCATCTTTAACCAGGTATGATGTGGATGCATGGACACCTTGTGCCTCCCCTCTCCCCGCTGTGACTCCCCTCTCCCAGACTTGGGAATTTTCTCAGGGCCTCTCTGTCTGTTCCCTGATCTCTGCAGCAGAGCCCAGTGCCGACATTCCCGGGAGCTGGCTGATTCCTTCTGGCGGCAGTGTGGGCACCTTCGTGTTCACTGTGTGGGGCCAGTGGAAGCAAGGGGTGTCTGCCCAGTTTGGCTCATTCTCCCTTTCCGCCCGGAACCTGGGACGTAGCTTCCTTTCTCTTCACTAGACGGCAGTTCTTTGGGAAGGGTTTCTTTCTTCCTTGAGTAGGTATGAGGAAGAGCGGCATAGGGTTTTCTTCAAGCTTGTTAAATTGCCTTTCATCCTGCGAAAATGGCCCCATGGTTCAGTGACAGAATACCCAGATATGTATGAAGGCTTGTCTCAGACACACTCGTTCAGAGCTGGAGCAACACAGGGAGACACGGGACAGCACTGCCCCTGGCATTCTCGGTAGGACCTTCATCTGCAGTCAGGCGGGTGGATGTGGTCGTTTGGCACTATAAAGAACCTCATTCGACAATCAAAATAACGTCAAAGTAATTCAGATCCTCCTCTCTGGTCGCATGAGGCTGTAAGTCATCACACAAACCACCCTCTTTAAGCAGCTTCTGTATATTCTACTCAGCACCCCATCTGTTACCCTCCTGCTCTCTCCACTTACCTGCCTCTGGTCCAAGAAGACACATCTCCACCTACAGGCTTCGGTCCACTTCCCTCTCCCTCTTCCTCCTGATCCTGCCTGACAAAGCCAAGGCGGAATCTGTCTGGCCCAGGAGGAATGTTGGCAGTGGTAGGGTTGGGTAGGACCTGAGGAGACAGAGACAAATGAATTCTCCTTAGCAGTTTGGAGTACAGGGAAAAGTTGATCATTCCCAAGTGAATGCATTCTAACCTCATAAGTAGGCCATGTTTTGTTTCTCTTTATTCCATCTATTCCCGCTATAACCCCCAGCCAATGTTGTTAGATAAAAACATCACGTTTTTTTTTTTTCTTTCCAGTAGACATGTGAACTTACAAACCAGAACAGAAATAATAATTGAAAGATCCATACAGTAGTTTTCCCACTTGGGCAATTGCTCTTGGAAAGTTTCTCACCCTGTAATATTTACT